>JAULKM010000009.1:7238468-7258700 GCA_032355605.1 Rubia tinctorum
ATTTACATCGTGAATTGAGTTGTGAGATGCAGCTTAACTTTTAGGTGCGACGCCTAGAAGACCCCGAGGTGTGACGCTGAGGGTTTAGGAGTGATTCCTAAAATTATCCTTAGTTTCTTAATTTTCCGCAGATTTTTCCTCTACACTACAGCTATAAACTCACATTTCTTCTACCCTAAAACCAAGTTCTAAACCTAAGATCCGTTCTAAACCTACGCTCCGTTGGTGCTGCATCAATGGGACTATAGGTATGGATTATGGGAGAATTCTGCACACCATGGCCAAACAAGACAAGCTCTAATTTGTACAATAATGTTTTAGCATTGATTTCCAGATTATCTGTGTAGAAACACCAATTGTAAATTCATTGAAAATTATCTTATTAATCTGTAGCAGAATGATAATGCCAGGTGACTACATTTCATAATGTAGTTTGGTTGACACAGTCAGAGACCTTTATGAAATAATTTTCACTTCTAAACTAGCCTGAGGGTATTTCCTGCTCAGGTTATCTCCTATGTTCATGCTAGTTGTTGCTTTTGTGTAAGCGATCTTCAATAGCGGTTACCTCTGATCCTTAATTTTTGGTCTGATTATACTTTGGTGATGATTGAGTTGTGGTATGGTCATTGGAGTGGACCACCATATGCCCATTCTACTTGCAATAGAATCCTGTTAGCTGAACATATTTATGCACGTGGTTATGGATTCAAATCATCTCAGACTACCTAATATCTGTGCATCTAGCACATACTTGTACATGTTATTTTATTGTCTGTTGGAATGCACTTTGGATACTGGGTGAAAAAAGATCTAAATTGTCCCCAAGCGTGAAGCGTGCATAGTATGCTGGAAAAATATGTACTGACCACAAGCCCCCTAGTTGTGTTTTCATTCACAGCCATTAACCTTCTCAAGGTTCTCTTGAAACTTCTAATATGACTATTTAATTTGGGTGAAGTAATATAATTGTCTTGATATGTATAGGTACTTCCATACCATCTGCATTCTTATTGTGGGTGATGAGAGAACTACCCCCGTCACTTGTAACCAATAGAGAAGAAGAGTCAAGAACAATTGCTTTCATCAATGACAGCTCAGTGACAGTTCATCCACAACGCTGGGCTGTTGCTGCAAATCTACAGAATGAGGTTAAATTTTCAACCTAGTTTTCTGTTTTCTACTTTTTCCATATTAATAGTTATGTGTATGATCAGCTACCATTGGTTGGACTAATGTGCTTCTATATCTCTATAACTGATGATATTCATGTTCATCTCATCCCTTCGCATCGTGCACTTAAGAAATAGATAGCGGAATGTCATCACAGTTTTTTGTTTTCCATTCGTTTTCACCACATGCAATGTGTTTGAAAGATATGCTCCAGAGATTGAGGAACAGAAAATAGAGGGATAACCCTTTGGAGGCTAGGGAGTGGTGTGCCTTTCTAGTTCTTATTTAGCATCTGTCAAACCCAATGCTGATATGCTGAAAAAAACTGAAAATCCTGAAATTTAGCAGAAGAATGCTACAGGAAACTAAGTTCTGGGGTCACGAGTGGAGTCTTTCGAATATTAGAGAACCAACTGATGCCATCATCTTGCTGCATTAACAGAGCTGTAATTTTCTTAAGCAAATGGAAACATCCAGTGTACAGAGAACAGCTAAAGAAACAGGCTCCCTCTGGATTTTTTTGATTTTTAAACATCCCATGTTGAATTTGATAACTTGTTTACAAGTAGCCGATCCTCATGGAACTGTCTTGACAGACATTATACATGCATTTTTATGCAGAAGAATTCCCTTCTGCCATACCAGCAATATCAGTGATTTCAGCTTTTTTTTAAAAATATTTTCGGGAAACCTCCATAAATTGTCCTAGAGGAACTTCCTTTCCACTGATCAGAAGAAGCTCATGAATTTAGTGCTTTGACAGAAAAGAGGGGTTGTAAAGGGTTTACCACTACTACCAACTAAAACTATGATCGGGTGACGTGTTGCTAACTTGCCTTCTAGACTGAATTAGCAAAGTTATCTGATTAGTTATGCCAGGCAATGTTATCGGAATTGCTGTCTAGATAATTCTGGATTGTAGCCTTGTAGGGTTGCACGATCCCTGCAATCCAAACCAGTAAACTGGCTCCTGGATTGTATGAGTCTTGTGGTTAAATCCCTACAAGATTGTATAGGATTGTCACATCAGATCCTTTGATACCAGTCATAGTTACATTTTACTTATTTACTTTGCCTTTCTGCATTATGATCTTCCAAGTATTACCCCTTTTGTCCTTGTAGAATCAGCTAATCCTATGTATAAGCTGAGAAGGCTTACTTATCTCTTTTAGTGACGAGGGAACTGAAAATATGAGGATGACAACTATAAAATTTTGGGAGTGTTAGTCAAAGAATATTCTTCGGAATGGACCACTACACTTACATGAGAACATGGGTATAGTCTATTTCCCCCCGAACTATACCCATATTTTATTGAAGCGATATTTGCTAAATTTTATGTAGTGTCTGTTGGTTTGCATAAAATCTGGGGTATGGAATTGAGGCTGCTCATAGTAGAAAACTAGAAATTTCTATAGTTAACAGCCTCAATACCATTTCCATACCTCAAATTCCTTGAACACAAAAAGAGGGTGGTCTGTTTCCCCTGGACTCCTGCATCGGTGCTTATTTTAAATATGCACCTACACTTGCGTGCTTGATATTCATGGTCTACTGAGGGGATTGAACCAAATAGGATAATTTATTTTTGTGATGACTAAGGTACTGGTTTATATATAGGAGTTGAATCACAAGCTCTCAAGTAAGGATATGACAGTTGAAATTGATTATGGTTTTAACGTACAGTGGTTTTATTAATCTTTCCTGCATATGATGTAATGTTCACAGTGAGTGGATTTCGGGTGACATGCTTTGAACTCAAATCTGCTGATGCAATGTAACATTAGTTCTCAAGAATGAGAGAATGCATGGGCCAGTATTCTGATTTTTCGCGCATCATTTCTCACCATGGGAGTGTTGATCCTTTTTCTGTTCATGAAATGGTAGCTCAGGCTTTTAATCCTATGAAGAATATTAATTGCAGGTATCAAGAGCAAGCCCCACATGATGGAAGTAACTGAACTTAGTTTTGCTGCGGAGATGTGTTGGTTTGATATCAGGATAGGATGAAAACAAGGCATCGACATCATTTCCTAGGCTTATGGAGTAGTTGCTAGTCTAACAAGTTCAGGCATTTGTATATAGGAACATGAGGACATGGATTAGAGATGGGTTTATTGTGAATATGCAAAATCTTATCTTACATGTACCAATGCTTTTCTGGCCTTTTCTTTTGGATGATCATAGATGGTTTACATCTTCAGGATGTGTTCTTCTTCAGGAAAAGCTCAGGTTGGTATGTTTCTCAACATGTGTGTTTTATTTGTCAGGATCTGTTTTTCTACCTTAATTTTAAGCAGGAATGTACTACATACTCATACTGATACTGCAGCTGCACTGGACCAAAACGAAGAACTAGTAACATATTTTACACACCAACTGCCACGGAAAGACCACTTAAATCAAATGAGAGTGACCATCTCGGCGTTTTTTTAATGTAAAATTACAGATATTTTTTTTTCATAACATGTTTCTAAATCATTTCTAAATTATTGAGAAATGTTCTGTGTTGATTTAAAAAAAAAATAAAAGCTTGTTATGTACTCAACGGCCAGTCAATGATTACCGAGATTAAAAAATTATATTGTTCACAATTATTTGGAGTAGAATAAATTGATGTTTACTTTTTACTTCTTTTTGTGTTTTCTATACGGACTTTGCCATCATTTTCCACCGTGAATAGAACACCACCAATTCAATTATACTCGTGGTCTATTTTATAATCCATGCTTTTCATGTTCACCGCTTCTTACCGGTGTCATTATTGCTACTAAAAATGGTGATTTGGTGTATACATAATTAAATTAGCGAATAGCTTGTAAGAACCAAGGAAAACATTTCATAATAATTTATGAATGTTTTAGAACATATTATAAAAAAGAGCAGAAATAATGGGTATCTGTCATTTTCTCTAAATTTAATATACATTGATGTGCAATTATACGTTACACACTTATTCACTCCTGTAAGCCCTTTGCTGAATAAATTGGAACGAGTCCGTTTTTTAAATGCAACATTTCTTTAAGTTATGGAGGAATTAAGGTCTTGGTTGCAATTTGTAAATAATTTGTATCACAGCATATACCTTAGGAAAATGGATTGGGTAATAAGAAACTCCTATTAGACCATCCCACCATAGCAAATGGTGAGGCGAGGGGCTAAAAATGGGACCAAATTGTAAATATTAGGAAATGAGGGCTGAAGAAAACGTGTTCCAATTTGGGTTATAACAGAATTCGGTACAAAATTCGGATCACAACCAAGTGCCATTTTTTTGGAAACAAAATACCCAAAATCAAAGAATTTGAATCCTTATGAAATTCAATTCGATCAAACTCAACAATTCGAGGCTCATAAAAATAGGATTTAACGTCGCAAATTGCCGATCAAAGCACTAGATATCAAACCTCCACAAATCACTAGATTAAGCTCAGGTTTATAGATCTACGTTTTTTGCACGGATCTGCGTTGGATTTGCGCCGTAATCTGCATTTTTGTGAATTATTCTAGTATGAACGCAAGTTTTAAAGCTTCTGTGATCTGTGACGGTGAAATCATCGAGGTAATATGAAACTTACAGTTTCAAATCTAAGTTTTCATCAACAATGGCCAAAAATTATGAAATTAACGGTTGAAATCTACGATCTAAGGTGTTACTGTTATAAACTATAGAAACGAAGCAATTCAAAGCAGTGAAATTGTTTTGTACAAAGGAGAAAGCAATGAATATGTTTAATCTGAAAATTCAACAAACTTACATCCAGGTTTGGTTTTGATTGTGTATATACAGTTAAACACATGAAATAACACCATGAACACATGAAGTAACGTTTTCATATTCTGTTATTTTTTTCCATGTCTGGAATTAAATTATATGCATATTCTTAAGAACATTTCGATGTTTTCAATTTCGGTGGAATGTTCAAAGTAATATATAAAACGTACAAGTAACTGCATGAACACTTTGGCTATATGCATTTTGTTGAGAAAATTTAAGTGTTTTTAAATTTGCTGAAACGTATGAAGTAATATGATGAACACACGATGTAAATGTATAAACACATAAAATAACATGATATTATTCTGATGGATAATTCGACATGTTCTGGAATTTGACTATATACATTTTGTTGAGAAAATTTAGGTGTTTTTAAATTTTCTGGAACGTGTAATGTAATATTAAATGATGTAATTGGATTAAGACATGAAGTAACATGATCCAACTCTGTTAGATTATTCGTCAACATCTAGAATTCAATTACGAGCATTTTATTAAGAATATTTTGATGTTTTAAAATTTATTGTAGAACAAGAAGTAATATGTTCAATACATGATGTACCTCAATAAATACATGAAGTATTGTGATGCTGAAGGTTTGAAATTTTATTAGTTGGATTTTTTTCCAAAATATTTTGATATTGTATAATTTTCTTAAATGTCTGAAGTAATATATTAAATACACGATCTTACCTCATGAACACATGAAGTAAAGTGTATAAAAAACTGTGTAATTCATCAAGGATTGTGATATTTTCCTAAAATGAATGCTATCATGAATAAATCGAAGAAACATGTTTTAGACACAAAGTAAACAATTAAACACATGAAGAAATATCTGTACATCTTTATAAATGACTAAATAACTGTTTATGAAAGCCGAACTAAGTCTTAAAATACATGAGCTTATCACAAAAAAATGATGCCTTTGCTCTGGAAGCTGAACTTATTAGTATAGAACCGACTCTACAATTTGCAGCAGAAGGAAATGTTAACCTTTCCATGGTAGAATCTGATTGTATAAATGCGGTGAAATATGTAATGTGACCAATGAAATCACCTTATGGTCTTTATAATAGATGTAGAAACATTAAGGACCTGATAGGTGGGGGTTAATTTAGTACACATTCATAGGGAATGTAATTTAGTGGCTGATTCAATTGCAAAATTTGGGTATCAGTGGAACCCCAATCAGCTCACAAGTCAAATTGAATGGTGCAATTTTGACTCTAGAACAAAGGGACTGATTCTTATGGATGAAAAGCAAGTGCCAAATCTGAGAAATATGATTTTTGATCCTCCATAATCTATTTTTCTCTAGTGATTACCTTAAATGTTCCTCATGTTCCAATCTTTGGCCTTTTCTTTTAGAGCTTATACTACTGGTTTTGCTATGTTTCCAATTCAGGATGCAGTGAAGGGAAGATCACATTTATTGCCTCTGGCTCATCAATCTATGACATCTCAAAATACCCTTCTTCTCTGCTGATACAAATATCTGACTATCTGGCTATGGAAATGTTCATTTCTCTGCATGGACATTTTCATTTCTAAGGAAGTTTTCATTTCAATACCTCTGCTCGCACTTTTGGTTGATCAAACTTGGATCCTTTTGGTTGCACACTATGTCTTGCTTGAGAGGTCCTGCTTGGATGTTTTTTACTGCAATTGGTTTGAGGACAGCTTCGACTAAAGAATCTCATCTGATCCGGCTACTGAAGCAGGACTTTCTCTCTGCCCTACCATGTCTAGCCATTCTTAAATTAATACAAGGGGTGGAGATTCATAAAACGGAATCACATGGTAGGTTTTTGGAGTATTTCATAATCTTTTTGATATCTCCTCTTGTATCAAAAATGAAATCCTTTTAAGCATAGTTTAGACTTGATGTAATGTTTGCTTGCAGGATACGCTTTTATTACACGCCCGAGGAGCCTTAAATATAACTCCAACCTATTAAAAAACAGTGAAATTATAATCCCAATTCCCATCCCACAAACTTTGAAATCAAACCACATCATTCACCATTATTTGGTCATCTAGCCTAAATTCATTCAATTTGTGCATCACATTGTGCAACCGTTTAAACCTTAGTTTTTCAATAAAACCTAAACAATATTATTATTGTGTTATAGTTTGAAAATACACACCTCACATTAACTAGGGGAGCCACATGGACGAACGGGTCAAATATGGGTAGTTAAAAAATATGGGTATGACCCATTTCAACCCGTTTAATGATGGGTCAAAATGGGTCGGGGTAAAATGGGTCGAGTTAAATCCCGCTCAATCCGCAGGTAAAAAATAGCTCAATGTGCGGGTCAAAATGGGTAAGACCCACGGGTTTCAACCCATGTGGGTTGAAATATTTACCCATATAAAATTGATATGCAATTTTATAATTTTTTCCTGTTTTACAGATCCAGCTTTTAGAGTATAATATTATATTGATTTCTCGATTTGTTGCAAAACATGCTAACAGTATATCTAGTTCTCTCATAATTTGCGAGATCAGAGTTAAAAACAACCTCAAGGTTCAATACTACAAACTAATGCTAATGTAATACTTTCCTTGCAACACTTATTTAAAATGTTGCAATAGCTTAAAAAGTGTTACTTAAATTTTTTAAAAGTGTTACATAAGTGTTACCTAAATTTTAAAAAGTGTTACGCTTGGTCTAATGTAACATCGCCCAACGTAATACTTATAAAAATGTTATTTTAGGTGCTATTGTAACACTTTAACTTATTGTAACACTTTTACAAGTATTACCTTAGGCGATGTTACATTAGATATAATGTAACACTTTTTAAAATTTAGATAGCACTTTTCAATATTTATGTAACATTTTTCAAAGTTGTAAGTAACACTTTATAAGTTATTGTGACATTTTAAATAAGTGTCGCAAAGAAAGTGTTACGATAGCTCTAATTTGTAGTAGTGGTTGGTAGAAGCATAGCCTTTGATCAGTAAATTAATTCAACCTTGATTATGTTTGAGCGTTGTACTCTTAGGTAGCATTAACATTGTAACAAAGCTGGTGTAGTGGAAAACTAGCATGTAGAAGTTGCAAGCATGAGAGCCAAGGGAGCAATCATATTTAAATATAGAGTTAGTCGGCATTTCGTTCAACTTACAGCCATGGGTAAGCAGCGCAGATGGGCCATGGAAAAGAATAACTGGGTAAATTACGGGTTCGACCAGCGGAACTATCCATTTTATCAACCCGTGGTCAACCGCAAACCCGACCTATATTTGTCAATTATTCATTTGATTCATTATCCATTTTAATCATTACCCATTTTATCCATATTTAAATGGGGTTAAAATAAACAACCTGTTCGACCTGCGGGTTATGGGTTCATTTTGCCACCTCTAACATTAACTTCCAACAGTCACCCCCATTTCCAAATCAAATTATGAATTTCCACAATATCCATCTTTCATTAATTCTTATTATAAGAGTATGTGCAGTGGGGGTTTCATAGTGGTCTCAACAAGTTGAGATCGGGCATCAGTTTCCAAACAATGAAACTGCCCCATTTCTGATTTCGCTGACAACCCCACGTCCCTGCTGACATGCAGGCCATTCTGCCCCCCAGCCACCACATGTCAGCTGGTGATTGCGACACGTGGCAGTATCGGCAGCCCAATTTTTTTTCAAGCATGGGACATGTGATCCAATCCTGTGGTGCCACGTCTCCCAAATTTTTTTTAAAAAAATATGTACTATTTTATAACTCTACTTTAAAATTTTCTAATACTTTAAAAACAATTGGTACTTTGTTTATAAATTTATTTTGCTTTTTTTTAGTAATTTTTAAATATTAAACTAAATTTTAAAATTAAATTTTAAAAAACAAAATTAAAATTTTAAATTAAAAGTGTATTTTTAAATTTCACATTTCAATTTATTTATGGTCAGCAAATTTATTTAAATTAAATATTAAAGATAAAATTAATGTGTATAGAGAAAATCAAGTGGGGTCCATGCAGTGATTTTTTATTGGTTTATTCCATTGTGGAGGTTAAAATCAAGTTGTTTCATTGTGGTTGCTTTTGATGAGATGGAAGAGAGAGAGAATGAATATTTAATGGAAAGAAACCACAAGTGTGGTTTCATAGTGGTTTCATGATTGTACATGGTTTAATCATCATAAAAATAAACGTCCTTCCTCTCATTCATTTCTAAACCATCCTAAACTTCTCATTCCTTCTCTTTATTATTTCCACCTTCTTGATTAATTTTATCTAGTTGAGTTTGAACTGACGAATACTCATTTCAATTTCAGTACCCCTGCCACCACCCCCAAGCTCAAAATTTCTGGTTCCCGCCGATATTGGTTCCAACGGCCTCAACCACCACCCACCCCTGCATGTATCGGTCAAGAACCTCATCATCGGCACCTTAGGCAGCCATGCACTCGATGGATGTGCGCGACTGCTTGGCTTCTTCTACCACCGTTAGAGACACTCACTCACTAATCTTCACTGATCGTGGCTACCACTGCAGCTTCCACCGTGGTCTGGAGGATCACCGCTACCCATCCTACTTGCAACACCAATCGCCTCACATTACTTCAATTGCACCATCCAGCTGGGAGATCCTCATCTTCTTCCTCTTCTCCACCACAGACGCACCATCAAGCTACAACCGTCCTGCCATTGTACCCTCTATCGCTGCAACAAATGATACTTTCCCTTGGCACGCAACCCAGCAGGTCCTGAACCACCATTTCTATGTACTGGCCCCACTATTGACTCCTGGGGCCGGGAAGTAAACGAAGTGGTTCCAAACATAGTTCATGAAATTGCAAAAGGAGAAAATTCCCTACATTGCCGAGAGTATAGGGTGGAAGATCCTGAAAAGCAACTAGATTACCATGGAAACATTTTGCCATTTTCACTAAAAGTGTCCTCGATATTTGGATACACAACCACATTTAGAAGGACGTCGTTCAGAATATTTTAGGCAGCGGAGATGCGACAGAGAAAATGTGAGCACCGTTGGGAGTAATGGAAGTGAGATCATGCGGTCATCTCCTTAATCTTTAAATTATTTGGTCAACTAAACTTTTTGGTGCTTACAATATTATATTAGTGAATTAATCAATAGTTCTCTAATTTGGAATAGTGTAAGGGTTAGTTATCAATCAATTCAAAGGACAACGTTGAGAAATAAAGTTTAAAACTTTTTCATCCTTTCGCAAGAAAACATATGAGCCAAATCAGTCAATCAGTTAAAAAATATCATAGAGAGAGAGAGAGCTCAGTCATCCTTGATATATGAATTCGGAAAATGAATAGGCTCAACCTCCAATAGCGGAACATAAGCAATATATAAAATAAGTAGTATATAAAAAAAATTCTGTCAAAAATAGGGTTTATTTATTAATATTCGATTTTGATCACATATGACTCAAGCACTACATTTAATTTATTTCATTTGACACGTGGCAAATGTGGCGTGGCTAAGAGTTGCTCTTTTAGTAAAATGTAAACATGTATAGATTATGACTTGACTTCGATATATAAAAAATATTTAAAATTTGACCTTAATCAATCATCGGTAAACCCTTAATTGAACTTTCACACATAAATTCTAATGAAAAGGTTATGCGAACAACTACTAAAAGGTTAATCCTTGACTTTTCATATATAAGCACTAATAAAATGGTTTGACTTTAACTAATTAATTGTTAACTCTTAATTAACTTTCCATATATAAACATTAATAAAATGGTTTGACTTTAACTGATAAACGGTCAACCTTATTTGACTTTCCATATATAATCACAAATAAAATAGTTTGACTTTAACTAATCAACGGTTAAGCCTTACTTGACCTTTCATACATGAACAGTAATAACTAAGCTTTGACCTTAAATAGTTAATGGTCAACTCTTATTTCACTTTCCATACATAAAAACTAATGAAATGATTATAATTTAACTAATAAATTGTCAACCCTTATTTGACTTTCCATACACAAACACTAATGAAAAAGTTTGACCTTGAGGAATAAATGAACAACCCTTACTTTACTATCCATACATAAACACCAATGAAATGGTTATAACTTAACTAATCAACAGTCAACCCTAATAAAAAGATTTGACTTTAACTAATGAACGGTCAACCCTTACTTGACATTCCATACATAAACACTAATGAAAACAGTTATAACTTAACTAATCATCGATAAACCCTTGCTTATCTTTCCATATATAAACACAAAAGAAAATGTATGACCTTAACTAATGAATGGTCGACTTTTACTTGACTTTCCATGTATAAAAACTGATTAAATATTTCATATAAATATAAGTATAATAATTTTTAACACCATTTATTTTATTGACATAGTTTTAAAAAAAATTGAACTTATAAAATAAAATGTAAATGCAAATGCAAATTTTAATTTTTGAAGACTTTGTAAATAAAATATAAAGGCCTTATTTCAGCCCATGCAATTCATCCCTATAAATACCCAAACCCTGCTCCTATAAATTACCCAAACCCTAATCCCACTTCACCTCCCATTTTCTTCTTCTCAACCCGCATCCACGCCTCCTTCTTACAATCCACCACCTCAACCGCCTACATTTTCCCCTCCCCGATTCTAATAACGCCACTGCTGCCAAATCGCCTCCACGTTCGAAGATACTCCTCCCTGTCGTTCGACGCCACCATCTCTACCGTTCAATGCCACCATCTCTATCGTTAGATACCCCTCTATTGTTCGACGCCACCCTACCGTTTGATGCCACTCCTCCCTGCCGCCTCTCTCTGCCATTCGACGCAACCTCTCTCCACCGTTCAATGCCACCTCTCTCCGCCTTTGACATTGCCACTCTTTGCATTTACTCTGCCGCTCTCCGTCGCTCTCCACCATGCTCCGCCGCGCTCGGCCAGCGTCGACTCTGCTCTGCCCACATCTAACAGCTAGAAATGTGTTTGTTTATTTTTTTAAAATCATTTTTATGTTTCTCTTTATAGCTCTATGTATTAGATATGTGTTTTGTTGATTTGAATTCTGTACTGATTACATTCGATTGATTATAATTTGTTTTGTGCTTTTATCATCCCGAAATTGCCTGTGAATTGTGAGTTGTGGGATATGGTAGAAAATTCTTGTTGATTGTGAACCACTGGAAGCAGAATCGACGTCGATTTTTATTTTTATAGTTATTTTTTATTTCTAGAAAAATAATGTGCGACGTCGCACTAGGCTCATTTGTTTTTTACTGCGGTCTTACAAAGTGTGATGTAGAAACACCTTCGTTGCATCACACTTCTTACCTCAGTTTTGAACCGAGGTAAAAATATACTTTTTACTCCTGTCACATTTACCTCAGTTTTTATTGGACTAAAATCAGAGGTAAAAACCTCTGCAGAACCGAGGTAAAAGGTTCTGTTTCTTATAGTAAACTGTTGGAAAATTATGGTTAAAAGGTTGAATTTCTTCAACTTTTGGGCATTGTTTTGAGTGAGACCCGAACGAAATTAGGGTCCGTGGATGTCAATTTTAGGTTGAGTACTATAAAATCCACTATTTAAACGTCAAAATGGATCAAGGGTGAATTAGATATGGATGATTGGAATTTCGCACTTGAAAGAGGAAATAAATGGGTGAAAATTAGCCCAGATTAATTTTTCTCTTGATTGTAAAAAATGCTTATGGACCGCGTGGAAGTCTCAAGATGGCCCAACCGCATAACATAAATAGAATTACTTCTGTGTAATTCTTAGGAGATAACAACGAAAGGATTCCATATTTTGTGTGTATCTTTTCTAAAACGAATACAAGGTTTACCATGTTTAGTACGCTGAATAATATTACGAAAATATTTCTTATATTTATAGAATATTTAATTTGAGTATTATTGGAATGTTCTCGGATTTGATGAGTTGGTGATTAAAGAATATTTTCTCTAATTATAGAAAACCAGAATATCAAGTTTTCATGATTATGGTGTCTTAGAGCAGTATAAATAGAGCCTCTAAGTCAGTCAGGAAACTCGTGCCATTCTCAAGTCTCTCCATATTCTAAACTTGAGTCTCATTTCTTTCTTTCTTTCTTAAAGTTTCCGTTCGTTGCTCTATCAAGGTGATGATCCTTCGGATCTTGCATAAATTTGAGGTAACTCTTATGTGTTAACTTTTACCTTCGATGGTTTTACCCTAGGGAACGATGTCCAAGGCGGAACTCATTCGTTTCAAGGGCAGCGAGTTTACTCGTTACTCTATCACTTTGTTTTTCTTGAAAGGTGATTTATTTATTGTTAATATCTTGTGATTTGCTTAATTTATATCCCATTTTTAGCACATTCAAAGTCTAATTTTGTAATAGATTAGGGACTTAATTGAAAAGAAATTAACATTTTATCAATTAAGGGGGCTAGGATGAATTCATATGTCTTATATCCTAATTTCTTAATTTATGAAGTGTTTTAGATCTTGTTGGAGTGATCGGGTTTGGAAGAGTACAAGTACAGAAGAAAAATTGAAGAAATTAGAAGATGTGGAAGAAGAAGGCCAAAAACTAGTAGAAGCATCCTCAAAAATCCCGATCTTCCATTGCGGGCGCAATATATCGCAACATATACTGCGGCCCACAGCAAAGTCAAACACGCTAAAGGACAGGTCAACAAAGGGAATTGCGGGCTGCAGCATAAACTGCATCCCGCAGCGGCGCTTTTGGGCGGCTCTAAAAGCTTGTTTTTCAACCCAAAATCTCTTATCTCCTCATTTATTACACTAGAAATTCTCCTCCAAAACCCTAGAACACATTTATTTCATCATTTTTTCTCTTATGTTTACCATGGATTTTTGTTCTTTTGTTATGGGTTTAGCTAATCTAGGTTAAATATACTCTTGGGAGCAATTGGCAAGCATTTCTAGTATTAATTTGTGAGATTTGATTTATCCTATTTTGTGCTTTGATTATCAAGCATGTTTTGTGCTTTCTTGTGTGATTAATGTATAATTTAGACTCGGATGATCAACTAGTGGATGATTGTGGGTTAATTTTTTGCTTAGTTTTTAGTCAAACCCGAAAGACTTTGACTTTTTGTCGATGTGATTATCGTTAGTTGATGTTAGGTTATAATTGGGTGTGACAACTAATTATAATGATTTATTGATGAAATTTCTTCGATTTAAGTTGAATTTGAATGAGTTTTACTAATTATCAATGTGACTCACTAATAGCGATTATCATGAAGACCGATCCTCGTAGTCGTTATTAGTAAATATATTTGTGCTATCCAAATATTTCTCGCTTGTAGGATACTTTGTTATTTTTATTGGGTCTCCAAGTGTATTTATATTCTTAGGGAAGTCTATGACACCGATCGTCTAGGGTGACCTGAGGGTAAATATTATTGCGTGGCGCCGATCGCCAACTCTAATTGTAACCGAGGAAAGGCGAGAAATATCTTCACTCGAAAGGTGTTGATAAGTTCTCCACAATATGTGGTTAATGCATAAATATGATAATTAATCAATGATCAAATGATGACTGGAAATGTAAACAAATTGCGCCCAAAACTCGTTATCATTTTAGTTAAATATTTCCGTACTAGTTGTGATAGTATTTACATATTTAATTCTAATTTTTTGTTAAAATAGTTTTATAAAGTAATCGTAGTGTTTTCAAAAATCAATTCCCCCCAACTTAGTTTTCACATGCATAGAGTGACTTCTTCGTGTGCTTTTAATTACATTCAACACTCGATAAAACCCCATGTTCCTCATGGATAACCCCATCTTATCACTAGCTACTTTTCAGTAGTTAGCCGTAATTTGGGCCTATAAATACTATCTTTGAGAAGCACAACGATGGTCTCCCAAATTTTGGCTCCACTGTCGGGGAATAGGCATATTTTTAAAAAAATTGTTAGTGTAGTTCTTTATGTGTTTTTTTACTTGTTTGTTGTTGAACTTTACTTGCTTTTGTGATTGTTACTTGGGATAAGGTTGTATTTCTCTAGTTCTTGGTTTATATTAAATACTCGTACAAAAAGACAAGAACTCTTACACTACGATCCGATCTTTTAGGAACACTCCATAGAGAAACGAGACTAGCTTGTTTTTCTAACCAAGGTACTCAAGTACAACCCGATGTAGTTACGCCAACTATGGTAGATGATACTAAAACCTTGAGGGAGCTCATGGCTCCTAACCTAGAAATTTAACCACTTTACATCATCTTCCTTCCTCTTCTGGAAAATGTCACTTATAAGGTCAAGCCTGGGATGATTCATCATCTACCATATTTCTATGGGATGAGTGGGGAGGATGCAAACAAGCACTTATCTGAGTTCTACATTGTGAGAATGAATATTAAGCCAACCAGAGTCTCGGAGGATAATTTCAATCCAAGGGTGTTTCCTTTATCCTTGAAGGATGCGGCAAAATATTGGTTATACTATCTTACCCCAGGAAGTATAACATCATTGATGGACATGAAGTGGAAGTTCTAGGAGAAATTCTTTCCAGCAGCTAAGTCGGCAGGTTGAAGAAGGAGCTAAGCAACATCTCCCAACATTCGGGTGAATCGTTATATGATTAGGAGAGGTTCAAGAGGTTGCTAGCTAGTTTCTCCTACCACCCGTACAAGGAAGGATACCGAGGGTACCATTTGTTCAATAGTTTGTCTGTTGAAGATATGGGATGGTCAATGCCACTTGTAATGGGTTAATTGCCAATAAGAGCCCAAAAGACACCATGGAATTGTTTGAAGACATGGCTAATGGAACGAGATAATTCAGTGTGAGAGAAATGGTAAGGGTGCAAAAGTCTCCAAATTCGGAAACCCCCAAACATGAGGATCAAATGCAAGCCTTAGCTTCCATGATGAATGAGCTAATGAAGAAAAGGTTCCATCAAGTCAAGGCTTGTGGGGTGTGTTCATTGGAGCATCCCACCGATGCATGTCCTCAAATCCAAGATGAAGAATTTAAGGAGGCTAAGGCAATGGGTTATCAAGGAGGGCTTGGCCAAGGGTTCCAAGGAAATAGAGGCCAAAGTGGTCAAGGTTTGCAAAGAGGACAAGGCAATGAGAAGAAGTATGATTCATAGTCCAAGACTTACAATCCCGAGTGGAGAGACCGTCCAAACTTTAAGTGGAGAGATGATCAAGACAGACAATCAAGTTCTCAAGGTGGCTAAGATGTGTATCAACTAAATCGTCAAAGGGGGAAACCTCAATACCAAGGAAATCAAGGGCACAATCGGGCACCACAATAACCCTACCAAAGGAATGAAGGGTCATCTAATCCTCTAGGAGGAAGACCAAAGTTGGATCATGAGGAAATCATGCATGATATTACAAATATGGTCACTAACTTGGAAGACTGAACCTCATCTAGAATCAAAAACATGGAGGACCGCTCTTCTAAGAGATTCAAGAATTTGGATAACTAAGTTAGTCAAATAGAATCCTTCATGGCCCAATTGGAAGCTATGGATTTTGGGAAACTTCCATCATAACCGGAGTTAAATTCCAGGCCTCCTAATGGTAGTGCCATAACCTTGAGCATTGGAAAGGAAACCAAAGACCCCGAGAAAATTGTGAAGGTCCGGAAGGAGATTGAAGATGAGCTAGTGGTGAAGTACAACGAGGTCAAGGAGGTGACCATTCAACCACCGGAAAATCATGAAATCAAGAAGATCCTTCCACCACCACCCTTTCCGGCAGCTTTGCGGGACAAGAATCGCAAAGATGAGAACAAAGGGCTTTTGAAGTCTTCTCTAAGTGCGATGTAAATATTCCTCTCTTTGATGTCATTTAATAAGTGCCTAGGTTTAAAAAATTCCTCAAGGGATTATTTACCCTTGGGAGAAACAAAAATTTGAAAATTTTGAAAAGATAAAAATTGGTGGTCAAGTGTCGGCCCTTTATAAAAAAACTCCTATCTAAATGCGATGTTCCCAACATGTTTACCATTCATTGCATCATAGGTGGTAATAATTTCCAAAATGCTATGCTAGATCTAGGAGCTTAATGTGATTCCATACTCCTTATATGAATCCTTAGATCTTGGAAAATTGCATGAAACCGGGGTAGTGATCAGATTGGCCGACCGTTCTAATGCCTACCCTAGGGGAATTGTGGAATATTTTTTGGTTAAGCTTGATAAATTGATTTTCCTGGCCAATTTCTATGTTCTAGATATGGAGAATAACAAATGTGCTGCCCCTATCTTGTTAGGGAGGCCATTTTTGAAAAATTCTAGAACTAAAATCGATGTGCATGGTGGATTTTAACCATAGAGTCTAATGGAGAAATTGTGAAGTTTAACATCTATGATGCCATAAAATTTCCTAGTGAGGATTATTCTTTCCATGATATTGATATTGTTGATGATTATGTGCGAGATTTGTTTGTGATTGATGGCATGGATTATTTGAAGGTCACTTTAGAAAATAGTCTTGATGTAAATGAAGTGCATGATTATTATCTGAGATTAAAATTTCCTTGAGTTCATAGAAAGACTTAATTTTGTTGATAAGCGACCTCTTGACACCCTTAGTGAAGTTCTTGATGCTCCTCGAGATGTGGCAATCACTACATCTCTTGAGAAGGCACCGGTAGTGGAGTTGAAGCTACTACCCAATAATTTGAAGTATACATTCCTTGGTGAGGGAGATACTTAACCCGTAATATTTTCGAGTAAACTCACTAAGGAACGAGAAGGGAGGCTGATCGAGGTATGTGTTCATTTAATGTATTTGTTTTTGGACATTTTGGACTCACTTTTGTGTACTTTTGAGCTTTAAATTTTGAGTTTTTCATTAAAATTCTCTTAGGAGAGTTAAGAGCGACTTTTGCGCTCTTTTGACTTTTCTAGGGAGTTTTGTGTGACAAGGAAAGATAGTGAAGATTGAAGCCGTCAAAAAAAAGTATTGAAGATTCAAAACAAGAAGAATCAAAGATTTAAAGGCATGAAGGCAAGGCAACATAGCAAAGAGGAATCGACACAAAGAAGGGTAAAAATGGGAAGCTAGCTCGAGCAAAGCCAATTTCGCCCAAGTGAAGCCTACTGTATTTTTTATTTTTCTTTCTTTACCTCTCTCTTGTACTATAAAAAGACAGTCTTGGCCACCCACTTCTCATCTCTTCCATTTGGCCGAATTTCCCCTCTTGGTAACCCTAGTTCTTCATTTCTCTTCATATTTTCTCTCTTTGTTTATGTATGAATTTATCCATAGATGTTAGTATGATTTGTATTAGCTAAACTTAGTCTTTTGAGAAATTGATTAAGGCTTCCTAGCCCATGTCTTGAGAACTCTTTATGAGCTATTTAATGCTTTTGCTATTGTGCATTTATTGTGCTTTGAATGTTGGTTGTTGAACTTATTAATGGTGTTAGAAGTTTGAGTATATGAATTCCTTGTATGATTGCTTGTTAGGGTTGGGAGAAAGTTGCAAATTTTCCCTCTTTTGATATGGAATCCAACAGCATCAATTAGAGCTTCTAATGGTGTTAATGGTTTGATAATTGCTCGGTGAATGTAATAATGTCGAACTCTTTGTCATTGTTGTGTGTGTAGAATAGGATAAGTCTATGAACGTTGAACGTCCTTGAGTAATATTGTGTAAATGCATGAATTGGTTCAATGCTTACACACGGTGTAGTGTTTATAAGTGCTACCAAACTTGTTAATTCCTCGTACTTAAATGACATTTATGGGATACTTTTAGGCGTTGATCGACTGAAGGAGTCATTAGTGAGGTTTAGGAAGAGATGTCGAATTCACTATTGTAAACTACTATCAAATAAGGATAGAAGATTTATCTTCACAATAAGTAGTTAAAGTATTGAATAGTTGGTGTGTTCAAGGATAGATAAGAGGCTTGAAAGTGGAAATAAATTGCACCCAAGGTCCCATAACTTGTGTTTAATCTCTTCTTAGTAGTTTGTTGCATATTTAGTAGATTTACATTGCTTGCTAGTTAACTTGTCTTTAATTTTATAACTTAGAAAAAATAACCAAAAACCCCCATCTTTATATGTTTTCTTATATATGTGTATGTATATATCTAGCTTAGTATCCACCCTCATATGCATGAACCATTAGAAAGATCCCCCTTCTTCATGGATGACCTCGATTTTTGACTATATATCTACTTAATTGTAGTTAGGAAGCATTTATGGCCTATAAGTTGTATTTTTTAGAGGTACCGCAATGATCTCCCAAATTTTGGCGCCGTTGCAAGGGAAGGGGCATTTATTTTTATGTGTTTGGGCATATAATGTGTGAATATGTGCTAGTTGTGAATATATTTTAGTTTGCTTTTATTTGGTTTTTATTTGATCTTTGTTTGGATTGGAGACATATTGTTCGAGTTCTTGGTGTGTGGTTCATACTCGATTCTCTTCACAAGAATCCCTACACTATAGTTCCGAGTTAGAGTTAAACTTGAAAAGTTGTAGGAGGCTTTCTGTGGAAAGTGTGAATAACACCTCTCCAAGTGACCATTTTTCAGAACCTTCTACCTCTATGGATCATCAAGAGGAGCATGAGGAACATGAAGGGGATATTCTGGGAAGAAAACCACAACAGCCTCACCTTCAAGGTGGGAACATTCCATTGAGGAAAATCCCATTGAGGGAGGTTATGGCTCCCAATCTTGAGAAACAACCAATGTGCATCACATATCCGACGGTTGGACTTAATGAGCATTTTGAGTTGAAGCCCGGATCGATACACTTGCTACCCACCTTCGGTGAGCAAGGGAGGGTCCCAAAGGGGTGAATGAGGATCGATTTCCACATGGTTTGTTGTGGTATGCCTCCCGAAGGGGTGAATGAGGACACATACAAGTTGAAGGCCTTCCTGTTTTCATTGCAGATGTCGTAAAGGATTTGATCCATTATCTTCAATTCGGGAGTATCACCTCTTGGATTGAGTTGAAGAGGAAGTTTCTTTCAAAGTACTTCCCGACTTCAAAATCCTCCATATTAAAGAAGGATATTAGAAACATCATTGATGGAGATCAGGGTACGACTACCACCATAAATGAAAACATTCCACGTCTCGATCAAACATTCAAGGGTTATGTTCGTGATCCTCTAAGTGACATGGTTGGACCTATGACAAGGTCTAGAATGAAGCGTAGAGATGCTGCATTGAATGGTTTGATTGATCGCCTTCATGATGAAGAACTCAAGAAGAAGTCGGCAAGTTCTTGAATTACTTATTCAAGGTTGTCGATTAATTGAAGACATTATGAAGAACACTATACTCTTTTTCCCATTGGGTTTTTTAA
>JAULKM010000009.1:7263981-7280452 GCA_032355605.1 Rubia tinctorum
CTACTTGCGAATACTTGGGTAATTGCTATATCAGGTTCTTTTCATTCTTAATGCTATCGAGGTGTGTATCTGGTTCAACGAATACTTTTCGGGGGCATCTTGGTAAGAGAAACAATTGGTTAATTACAATTGATCAATTGTCGATTAGGTAAGAAAGAATTGGGAGGGTTTAAGCAAATACTTGTCGTCCTATAACTGATAGGTGCATATGAATTGATTTATCTTTGCGCCGATGATCGATGTTTAACTAAGGTAAATTATTCCGATCCGATTACATTCATTATATATTTTCTAGATTTTTTATATTGTTAGTTTTAATTTTATTTCATATTTGATATTAGTTTTTTGCATTATTAGTTGTTAGAAAAATCTGAAAATTAAGGCGTGGAGACATCACCATTTTTTTTTGATATTAGTAGGTAACTTTTAGAGTTTTTGTGCCGTTTCTCGTCGAATCGACTCTGCTTACTACTGTGCTAATTTCATCATTAGAGTTTGCAGATTTATTTTGGTAAGGTACTTGTCGAATAGCTATGGTTGAGTATCCAAGACCCTAATTTTATCAGCAGTAGTATCAAACCGAAACATGAACACATTATCACCAATAAACATACCCGTTAACTGTCCATGTGGATGCCATAATTGCTAGAAAAAAATCTTTAAAACTGCTTCAAGGCTGATGATGCCTACTACGCGTACCCCCATCAACAGCTGCGTCAAGCCCCATTTGCATGAATTAATGACCATTGATTGGCCATGAGGGTAACAATCTTGAAACTAAAGGTAGGGGTGATCGCATGAATTAAGGAGAAGTTCCCGGTGATTAAGCAGTTGGGGTGGTTTTGTTTATTTTGTAGATGATCCTACTTATCGGAATGGTAACTTTTCTTCGGTATTTTCAGGATAATACTTGAGAACATCTATCGCTTTTATGTTTGTCCCCCTCATGTGCTGGATAATGTTATTTTGCATAGGCTACTTTGCAGGCTCTTCTTTTCTGTATTTGGTTTTTAAATACGATGTAAATTACCTACTTAAAATTTTATCAAATCGAGTAATACCAGAATCTTGAATTAATCCACATGCGATAATTCATATCCCACAGGTGTTAAGGTGAAGAAAGATGATGCTCTAGCTGACTTGAGTAGTATCTTGGGAGAATTGAAGGAAGTGACTATGGATATGGGATCAGAGATTGAATATTTTATGCAGACATCATTGACTTTCTTATCTTATCTGTGTTGTATAGATAGAATGTCGATTTTGTGTGTTATTGTAGCGGTTTTTTGTCTTATGCCACAAGAACTGTAAGCACTATTATCATGTTTATGTTTGGATAAACTTTACATTCTAATGTGTAAAAGTGACTAGGTTAGTGTTGGATTAATGGCACTGTAGAGACAAGTTAGAAATTTTTTATGTTTCTTTGTCTTTCATGTCATGGTGATAAGTTTCTTCGTGGCTAACGAGATGATGGGGGAAAATGTTTTATGGTTTGAGTTTGTGCATTTGAATGATCTTTTTTATCTTGATGTTTCTCACCAGGATGTTTGGAGTTGTGGACGACATATTCTGCTTGTTCCAAGGGCACATTCTTGTAGAAGAAATTTAGATTTGCATTGATGTTTGTCCCATGCATTCCCTTCTTCACTGAACATGACATTGACTTAATGTACCACTCTCTCTTTGTCTTTGAAGTTTCTTTGTGTTGATTTTGTGTATTGGATGAAAATCGTGATGATGATCCTATATATTACTAAAGTTTAAGCATATGTCTTCTTATTTGTGACAGTGCAGAGTATAGTGATGTTGACAAAACATGTGTACGCCATCTGCTATTTTGATGTGTAATAATGGGAAACATGGAGCTTGTTCATCTTGGATCCAATCAGTTCCATCCCAGCAGTGAGGAGTTCGACAATGGAACATATGATGTTCAAAATCCCCTGCGTTATATAGTTTGGAATATGAACATGAACTCTTATATCTTTCCGGAATATGTTGTTAGTTTCAAGATTCCTTGTGAAGGTGATAGTTTTCCCCTTAATTTTATTATGACAAAAACCTTTATGCATTCTTTATTATCATTACTATTATTGTCATTACTAGTTTTTATTTTTTGAAGTGAGAATGAGTGCAAGTAAACTTTGTTAGTTTTAGTAACGTTGCATTGAATATTTAATGGGGTGGAAGTGGATAAATGCGACCAAGGTAACTTAACCCAACTAAAATTGCATTGAACTATTACAATGTGATACTGCCTTTCTGCACTTTTTATTAGATGATAATGAGTAATAAGTCATGTCTGTTTCACTACAAGAGAACACAACTATTACTTCACCCATTTTATCTCGGTTTTTTGCCTTCACTATTTTTAAAGTAAAAAATATTATTTACCTCGGTTATAAAAAAACGAGGTAAATAATATGTTTTCCACCTTGGTTGTATGGTAGTCGAGGTAAATGTTGATTCAATTCGAAGTAAATAGTTTAACCGAGGTAGGTGCAACGTCGGTAACATGTGTCTGTCCAAGTAACAAACGTCGGGTTCAAACTATTACGGTCAAAGATAAATTCTCTCCCTACCAAACAGCTAACAAATTCACCAAATTACAAAAATTCACTTTTGGGGATGATGAGGTAAGCCCTTACATTCATATTTTCATAATGTTACAGGCGAAAAATATCATGATTTCTCTTCTTTGAATGTCCTACTAGATTAATGTTATTTGTACTGAATAAACAGGTGAGTCTTTGTTCATGTTCTTCGTTTTCATATCGATTTAGATATGTACTTTCAAGTTATATCGGTGAGTGTGTATCATGTTTGTTACTTTGAAAGTTGCTGACATGACATGATAATAATGGACATGATTAAAATTAATTCTGCTAACTTTTTCAGACTATTCACATAGCAAATTATGTTCATGTAACATAAGCTTATCAAAGTAGCAGAATCCACCAACATCAATCTAATTATATGCCTGAATTAAGATCATACTCTCTTTATTTAAAAACAACAATTTAGTTGTGTATCATGCAAGATTAGTTGAATTTACTGAGCGATCGTTTAAACTCTTCTATGTGGTAAATGGGTTTCATGTTATTCTTTGTTCTGAACCCATGTTAATTGTCTCTCAACGTCTTCATGTGCTTCTCCTTGTCTTTTTTTTACTTTAAAATTTGTTACTGTTGAAAGATCTATGCATTCATGGATGTTTGGCTTCTGATTTAATATACTTACGATATATTAGTTCAGTTCTTTTATTCTCATGTATTAATATCATGGATGTATCGCTGTGCTTTTTACCACACTATGCTTCTCTTGAAGACTACATTCTACAATCATATATCTTGTCATTGTTATATGCTGGTTTTCACTTTATTACAAATATGATCCAATACTACCTTATTATCTTATAATTTTTTTCATCTTGTTCATATATTCTATTTTCTTTTTATAGGGTGCAAAGGTTGAAGGTATATTGTTCAGCAAAACATTGCTAACTATGAGTAACAAATTGCGGCTGCACTAAAAATATAAGATCTCCAATGCAGACATTAGAGAGATAGATGAGAGATATAGGAGTGAAGGGATAAAAATGCAATGGGTGATTGACACAAGCACGGTCATTGAAGAACTACAAGAGGAAAATCAAATTACTCAAGTTCAACATGAGTACGTTCCTTTTGACAAAATTGGTGACTATCTAGACACTCCTAATTACATGAATAATTCTTTAACAACTTTTCTTGATGTTACTGAATTGTTATTTACCTTGTATTTTAATTAAAATATTCTTCCTCTAACATGGAAGAAATAACATGAGTAGCAAACATCATTAATAATGTATGTCTCTTTATTTTAGAGATGTTATAGGAGTGTTGGTAAAATATCTCGCCATTCGTAAGGCTACAACAAGAAAAGGATAAAGAAATGTGCAAAAGTTCATTTTAATGAACTAGAAGTAAAGCTTCCCAAATTCTGTTATATTTTTATTTCAAAAATATTAAAATATTACTACTGATAAAATATCTTCTTGATTTCAGATTTCAAACACTTTTGTTATCAATGTGGGAAGAATTCCTACCTACCGAAGGAAAGTTCTTGGTTCAAAATATCAAATCAATGCCAATTTTAATCGGTAGACGCCTAGTTGTTGATTGCTTCAATGGTAATTAACTTTACTTAATCCATTATTATTATTATTGTTCTCTAGTAATCAATATTTTTTTGGATTAACTCTTCTATATATGTATATATCTTGTTTTTATCTTAATAGATATAGAGGTTACAACAAACTATCGGACATCAGGACAAACAATCCATTCAACTAAAAAATGGTAACACCACATCCACCATTTTTCACAACATACATGTTGCTTTGACATTTACATTTTTCAATTACATTTGTACGTCTATCATACTCTTTACGTGCCATAACTATTTCAGGGCACAACTAAATAGAAAAGAAATTGCAATTGAAAATCCATTTGAAATAAAACAAGGACGAAGATTTGGAATACCCAACAACGAAGACACAATTTACACAAAAGGTTCAAATATTAAGGTTCATCAAAAGGTAATAGACTTTTGTTTTGCCTTCCTTTTACAAATTATCCATCACCTATATTTACACAATTTGTTCGATGTGTAGATTAGGTGGGTACAACAATAGTGAGGATTCTTTTCAAAGATATAATACAAAATTATTACTACATGGCCTGTCATAAGTGTTACAGTGCTACAACTACATTCTACAACTTTGAATTCAAATGCAATATCTATGAAGAAAAACAAATTTCAGCACCAAGGTATAATTCTGATTATTTTTTCCCTTTTACAATGATAATAATTAAAATGAATTTCAAAATAATTATATATTCCAAAATATTGAATACTTTTCAATTATACTGGAGCGGAAATGGAGGTGCTCTGTGATCTGATATTATCAAATGCTATTGATTTTCAGCCCGTGCTTACTCAGATCACGGATCTCTGTTCTTGATCAACAAGAATGCTTGGAAGTACATATCTAATCAATAGTTTTCATTAAAAATGCCTGATTACTACAACTGTTATAAACATCTGATGAAAACTTTTAATTTTTTTAGTCAGACAGTTTATGTACTTATATATAAACTGGTGAGTCTCTATGAGGTGCCCCGTGCTTACTAAGATCTGTTATCCAGTTGTATTAAGTTGTTCGATTGCCTTTCCTTTCATATATGTGCTAATGCTCTATGTCTAATTTACAAGTTGTGACCTTCGTAAATCCTTCTACTAAGCTTTGATTGTCGACGACATCCTCAATATAGTTGAGGTACATAGCTAAAAACTGATGGTTGATGCTCATGTGCAATATGTATTTGCAGTAATGTTCATATCAGTATTGTAAAAAAACTGCAAAGTAGCATCCAGATGAAAAAAAATCTTTAGGACCATATACTGCATCATTTGTAATCATTCTGAGCTTAAGTGCTCTTCAAAAGTACATCCAAATCACAGGTTAGCACAAAGGTTTATCAGTTCAGAGGAAAACTGATCACAAATATGGCACAAATGAATTATAAGTACAAACGAAGCAGATATATTATGTAACTCATTATAAATAGAACTGGTAAAGGCTGTTGATTCCACGGAATTGTGATTGATATATCTATCCTCTATGAGTCTTTTAATGGGTTCTTCCCGGTCCTTCAATTTTGGGTATTAAACAATGTTTTTTATTCATTTATCATCTTTAGTTTGTTGTACATTTAAAAAAAAATTGGAGGCGAATTTAGTCTTTACATACGTGTACACAGGTTTAGTCTTTACATACTACTTATACCTAATATCAGTGTTTAAATTTGTTTTTCTGGTGCTTCAGCCACTGACTTGGAGTTCGTAGTTGTTGCAGTTATAATTTTCATTTATGTTGGTTGTCATTTTTTTGCTGCATTCGTGATCTTCAGAAGTTTAGCTTGTCTGTTTTGTGCTATATACTTGACGCTCGAATATTGATCATCTAGCTAAAGCCTTCTACAGTTAACTTTTGACCTCTGATTTGTTGCATGATTTGTAAGCTCGTAGATGATTGGAAAAACACCAGATTTTAAGTTGTAGATGATGGAAAAAGCATAAGTTTTTCATGTGTTATAGATTTCTTGCTTGTCTATTGGAGAAAGTTTAGTTTTTTTGTACAATTATTAACCGGTTGTATGATTTTCAGCTTGTAGATGACTGAAAAAGCACAAGATTTTCACGTGTTCTGGATTTCTTGTTTGGTGTTGGAGAAAGTTGTTTTTTTCGCTGCAATTGTTAACTTTGGACTTTGATTGCTTGATTGTTAGCTTGTAAATGATTGAAAAAGCATCAGCTTTTAATCTGTAGATGATGGAAACAGGATCAGATTCTCACGTGTTCTGGATTTCTTGTTTGTGTGTTGGGCAAAGTTTAGTTTTTAGCTGCACTTATTAATTTGTTTCATGTTTTGGAAAGCCAAGTCCTTTCACTACTATGTTCCAGTCTTCATGTTAGAGATTTTGTAGCATATGTCAACGTTTGTAGAAGCTTTTATTTCAATTGTTTGTTTTCTTTGCTTTTATTTTTTATTATCCATTGTATATTAGTACATCCAATGGATGTCTAACAAATCAACTTTTCTTATTTAGGTGTCGATTTCAAACTCACTTAACAGATGAGAGTGGAAAGATTACAACTTCCTTTTTTGGTGAAAATGCAAAAAAATTATTAGGTCTCACCGCTGAACATTCAATGAATAAAGTTACTAAGGTTTGATAAATTATCATAATTTGGTACATTAAATAAGTTATATATTTATATCCACTTACCAACTGTATCTACACTTTTTCATTTTATAATAGGATTACATTGAGAAACGCAATAATGAAATTGCAAGTACTGATTATATAGTTCAAGTCAAAGTTGCTATGAGAGAAGGTGAAAATGAACTGAAATCCTCCATTATATCTTTCGGAAACAAGGCTGAAACTAAAGAAGAAGACAACATGCCAGAATTAGAAGATATAGTTCCAATACATGATGTTTATGATACACAGAAAGATTCTAAAGGTAAACACAGAAAGATTCTAAAGGTAAATTTTTGAACCAATATCATAATACAAAAATGTCTTTCATAACCTAATAGTTTTTGTCTTTATTGTTACATAGTCAAAAAACCAAGAGGAAGAAATAAAGACGTGCAAATTAATGTGATTTCAAGCTTTGTCAATGAAGATGAAGAGCAATCAAAATCAAAAACAAGGAGGATAACATAAGCTACAAAAATTATCCATTTTAGAGTTGATCATATTCAGTAATATTTCTCTATTTATATCTTAAACAATTTAGCGAAGCAAACTTTTGATTTAGTTATTTATTTTCATATCTATTCATTTATTGGGTAATTGTGGTATTATACTTTTTGTAATAGTGAACCTATTATTTAAATATTTTACATTCTTTACTTGTATCATTACAGAAGCTTTTTATCTTATGATTATATTTTCGATTATAATATTCATATATGCCCAACCTTTTCAAATATTATATTTATGGATGTTTTATTGATATATCTAAACAAAATTATTATAATTCTTATTTCATTATTAACGTCACAACAACTTATCACCTTGTCAAACTAAAGTGAAAAGCACAATTATACACAATTTTCAAATAAATGATTAAATATAACAATAAAACATGAAAATGAATAAAGAAATACACAAAAATTTTAATTTCATTTTCATTCATATTTAATTAATTTCACCTCAATTCATTACTTTTACTTTTCCATTCTTATAGTTAACAATAAAATAATTGAAGTTATAATCTAATTTTTATTTCATACATTATCTATGAAACATAATTAATATATTTTTAATATTTAAACAATTACTTTGAATCAAAAGCACCGCGCATGGCGCGGTGGGACTCCATCTAGTAAATTAGAAAGAGATAAGCACTATAATACCGAATATCCAATTTAATTTTAAATAAATTAGTGTAGAGGAAACTAATACGCAATCATGGTGCTTCTCATGATCAGGGATCCTTTTCGTCTGACATGTTAAGTATAAAAATCTTGAAAATTGAATGTTTGATATGGTACGAGATTTCATATCCTCCAGCACTCAAAGTGATGAATATTGAGTGAAAATTGTTCAGGTACAATTATTAGAGCTGTAGCCTGTAGTATAAGTAAGCTAGAGAAGTCAGTGTCATAAAATCATTTAAGCGATGTTCTTGATCAAGGATTAACAAAACCTCAAGATAGCCTCTACCCAATGTTGATTCAGTTTCTTTTGTAAAAGCAATATATATAATATGGAGCTTTTCTTCGATGTAATATTCTTCCTTCTCCATGCACATACATGCTACTCAGGAACTCTTTCCACCACGACAGATATTGATGTCACCAAAACGCTAACTAATGTCATTGTCTCCAAGAAACACTACTAGCCAATTCCCATTAAGACACGTTTCCAGTTTCCTTCCCCACTGCCCACCTGGCCTCAAGGTGTGTATATTTGGTTCATTTTCATTTTGAATGTTTATGTAAATTTGCTTTTGACTAATTTTTGGGATTTCAGGTGGTTGATTTGGTAGTGGAGCTATGGATTTGGGAGGGCTAAAGGTGCATCAAGTTTCCAGTTTGAATAAAGGTTGGGAATTCCTGAAGGTGGACCTGATAATCAAGGAGCTAGATTTTTTGAGCCGTCTTCAATCCCAGATGGATTCTTTATGCTTGGTTTCTCTTCCCAACCAAATAATATTCCCTTGTTTGGTTGGGTTCCTGTTGCAAAGGACCTGTCACCAAATCAAGATATTCTCAGGAATCCCACTTATTATACTCTAGTCTGGAGCAGTGAATTTCGGAATATCAGCCAAGAAGGTTTGGGATACATATGGCATCCGTTAGCTCCTGATGGGTACAAGGCTGTTGGTCTTGTAATCACCAACACCCCCTGAGAAGCCCACGTTGGATAAAGTCTGTTGCGCTCGTGCTAATTTCACTGATGCACAGGCCTATGATCAGTGGATTTGGGGGAGTTCCAATGGCCTCAAGCTCAAGGTCTCTCTGCAAAAACCTTTATTTCAGTCTTAGACAGTGGGGTTGCAGTTCCACATGCCTGTTTGAAGGACTTGGCTAACAATTCATCCGCCATGCCTGATCTAAACTAGATCCAAGCATTAGTTACTACAACATGAAAGGGCTATTGGGACACTAAAATGTGTCCCAATAAGTGTCTATTGAGATGTTTGCATTGATAGGATGCTTCAAAAAAGCGTCCCATAAACGACCTGTTATCGCGAGTCCCTATAGATCATGGGTCGCTATATTAAGCAACCTTATAGGTAAGATATAGGGTTGCCTTTTTGCATCCTAAAATTCAACTTATTGGGTTGCTTTTTTGTAGTTTATAATAATGTATTGGGTTGCTTTTTTGTGACTTTTAATTGCATATCGGGTCTACTATTTAAAAAAATTCCAGTTGTGACACTTATTTGGACAATTCTTGATACTTAAAATTATCGCTAAAATGATTAGTGACGCTTTGTGGAAGTGTTTCTATTCAGCGTGTCGCTAAAATACTATGACACATTGACCCATTGTTATATTTTTGTGACACTTTAAAACACAGCTCAACTCCGGGAAATGAGTGTAGCCGCAAGGATGTCAAAATGAGTGTAACAGTGAAAGCGTTGCTGCAATAAGCTACATTTGGAAGCGTCACAAAAGGTATTTTGAGCATAAAAAAGAATTTTCACTAATTACAATATAGCCCATCGAAATTTCATCATTTACAATTCATTACACCTATTTTCAATATTTTCAATTCAGCATATCAACTTTCAGTTACTAATCACCCCACATAATTTCACTAACTTCAACTATAGTCCCTATCAACCTAATTTCACTTAACTTCACCTAATGTCCCAAGAAAGACAATAACCATAACAATAAACACTATCAAAATGATCATAATCCTATGCTAAGGCCATGAAACATCACTGCCTGTGGCAGATGAGCAAATTCTTTCCAATTATGCAGTCCAGTTCAATTAAGCACGTTGAAATCCAAGAGAGGCACCTTCCGAAAAACTAGAGAAGATGGCTAGCTAGCATCACCCTTAAATCGGCTGCCACTCGCCTTAGCCTTTGTACTTAATCTCAATCACATCCTCACATGGAATCGACCGGTAAATGGTGTTAAGATCCCTCGCCAGATTAGGAACTAATGCCGATTTAGGAGTCCTAAGCAACATTAAACAAGAACACACAACCACATTGGCATAAACAGAACAACACGAATCAATAAATCCGTTTCCTAACAAAACAACGCCTAATCAAACTAAATGGCCATTTTAAAACAGTCATTTCAGTACCAAATTTGAACATCTCGCATCAATTTTTCACCAATGAATTCCTCCAGACAAATTTCAACAGTAAAACAAACCAAAATGCTTTCACATACCAGGAAAATGACAGCTTCTAAGGAATCAATATGTAATTAATGCCTCTGTGAAACACAAGGATATATGTCCAGATTCCATTCATCAATCCCGGATAGTGCTCGAAGACGTCGAATGTTTGCAGAGTGAAAGCCTTCTTGGGCAGATCATTTCCTGATAACCTAGGGTCTTATCATCCAAGAGAAACTCCCTCTCCACAATTTTCTCTTCTATAGCATTCTGAAAACCATAAACGTGCACAAATCAAAAAAGCTCTGCAAAATGATCAAAAGTCACAAAAATAATCAACATGAAGACTAAGAGCAGACCAAAAAACCCAAAAAAGAATGAACAGAAACTTGGAAGAAGTTGAACCGACCTTTGAACAAGCCGTTTTGGAACACAACGAGCTCTTTAATGAGGTAAGGGGAAGCCTGTGGTGATGGACCAACTTGACTCTGAAAAAGTAACGTGAATTAGTAAGCATCGACATCAATTATGTGACTATATATGAATCATGTCTTTCTATTTCACTTACATCTTTAGCAAGAAACTCTTCAATATTGAAATCCAACCTGTGATTTACTGTTGCCAGCTTCATAGATAGGAACTGTGGAAAGGCAAGGAAAATATAACAAATTGTCTGATCTCCCAATAAGCTCTAGGCAAGCAAAACATGAACATGGACAAAAGAACTCAGAACTGCTTCACTTTCCAAACCATAAAGCTATCTGCTTTCTCAAATAGGTAAATTAGAGATTCACTTATCTTTTCTTCACAAATTTGAACAAAATACATTTAGCACCAACGGGGTATAATACAGAAAATCGAGGTGTTTCTTGGAAAAATCAAGATATGTCGATATTTATGGTATACAAATGCAGATTTCAATACTATGGAAACAATTAGAATGAGAAAAAAAAATATATATATATATATACCACGGGAGACAGAATAAAAGGCAAATAGTAGCGCATAGAAGTACAGGAGATGGAACGTAAATTAAACCAAACTAAACTTTCCTCAAATTGGCGTTGCATGGATTGAACATAGTTGATAATTTCAATTACTGCTTTGCCAATAACCTGTAAAAAAGCCAAAATTTATTGTTACAATACTAAATATTAATTACTATGAAATAGAAAGAGAACGACCTTTCAACATTCACAACTTTGCTGCAACCGGGAGTTCTGGATGGTATATTTTCCAGTTGGGAGGGTAAATGAAGAACAAGTTGCAAAACAAAGGTGCTAACGAAAAGAGATCCAGAGCTTTCAAAGTCATGGTCCAGCAACCTGCAAGAAGATTTAAAAATAGGTCACTTATTATTTCATAACCAAGTGAAACAATACTGTAACTAAGGAGTAGAACTTCAATTCTCTCTTTATAAGCTAAGTCAACAAAATGATTCGCTGAGGCAAATTTTCTACCATTCAATTCAACCCCACTAGGAAAAGCAAAAGCTTAAACGTATATTTCAAAGTGGAATTACATTGTATGGAACATGAAAACAACGTTAACTCCCCAAATTAAAGGACTTGCAATGATAATGTACAAAAGAAAGAAAGTAAAATTTATACGACTGCAAAAATTAACAAGGACAAAGTTCTCAATACACCCTGACTCTTAACTCCAAAACAAGTCTCAGTAACAGATTATAGAAAGAGAAAAATCATCCAACTAAATTAGTCTAGAACTTAGGAATACCAACAATAGAAATGGACGTTAAAAGGATAAAACTATGTATTGAAAGAGTTGGCTGAGTGAAGTACTACGGAAATGTGGTCGAAAGATTAATACGGAAAGAACCAGTGCATTATTGTCACAGATTCTGAAAGATACATGTCAGAAAAGTATTTTGAAGCCACAAATGGGAAAACCAATAGTATATCAGAAAAGGACTGAACCTTGAGGCTACATCAAGCAAAGTTTTCATAGGCAATCCAGAATCTCACACCACTCAAGTATCTTTTCCTTTCCACCAGAAAGTAGAGAGGCTAGGCATTGAGTTGCATTCAGGGAAAAAAATAAACATTATAGAAACATCAAATTATTTTTGAATGATACTGATGATTTCTCTAACAACATAGAAAAGTAGCACTCAGCCCAGAATAGAAACTAAAAGAATGAAAAAGAAAGAACCCGCACTTCATTTTGGTCATCACTTTAAAGAACCACGCGTGATATAGGAGCAAAAGAAACTCCAACAATTGCACGAAGGACATCTTTAGGAAGTAAAGGAAAACCTTACAAGAGAAGTAAAGGAAAACCTAAACTGAGGCGGAACAATCAAATTTACTTTCTCCCATTTCTTCATAGTCTTCACTGCTTTTGGCAATGCTGGGCAAAGATGACCTAAAAAAGCAAACATAGTCAACAGTGGCAAAACAAGGTTAACAAGGAGTTGAAACCATCATTCTAAAATTACCATCCTTGACATAAAACTCGAACCCTTCTTCAGGTGTTTTTGCACATGCTCCATCATCCCTCACTACAGTATACTTCACTGGAAGAAACATAAATTATCATTTTTAATATATAAATTATTATACATGCATCAGTTCATGTATAACTCATTAACTCTCACTTACCTCTAACTTCATCCAAGTCACTGTGAGGTCCTATTTGTTCTTCACCCTTCTTCAAAACCTTCCAGATAATTCCACCATTCTTGCAAACATCAATAAATATAAGCCACGATACGAGTTCGACTTCAAGCAGGATAGTAGAATTCAGAGAAACTCCATCAGTATCCTCTTCTCCATACCCGAGTCCCGAGGGCACTGTGAAAAATTTCTTGGACAAGTTGCTGAATAAAACCTACACTATGGTACATTTCCCAAGTAACCGTTAATCTCATATTACATTATGCTATCCAAGTCGGCCCCACATAGAAAACACTTACGTAATCACGAAAGGCTGAGCCAACTTCCGTACTCTGCAAAACTTCTTCATTCAGATCCAGGGAGACCTTGTTCTCTCTTTCCCCTTGCATAATTGAACACACAAAATTCAACTAAAACGAAGATTAAACGAACTGGAAATAAACTACGCCCGGCACTTTACCTGCCATCGTAAATGATTATTTGTCTTCTTCCATCGATTCATACTGACCTCAGGTTTCTCCAGGAAAGTTTTGACACAAAAACTCTAACCTACAAGATCAGGAAAATGAAGGAATAGAGATTGCTAAAGAAATTTCACACTTTTGCTTGCTAAAGAAATTTCACATATAATTGCAGCAAACACAGAGCACACACAAAAGCACTGAACACCAACACACAATTACCACAAATACAAACAACACACACACCACTAACATCACACACAACACACACATCAAGCACACACATAGCAAACACACACAAAAAGCACAAAATTGAGCTAGCAGAGGTAAATTAAAGCACGAATTGCAGGTTAATTACCAAAAAATTAGTTAAGAACTTTCAAATCAAAGCCACGATGGAAGATTTCGAATTGCAGCCTCATGGAGGCGGCGCTCGACAACGGCGCCACCGTAGGTAAAGTCGGCTGATCCACCAGCTATGTTTTCTTAGGCAACGCGACACTTCCAGTGCAATACCTTCAGACTATGTTTTCTACCAGTGACTCATGGCTTGCCGACACCTCCGCCTATCACGACTCCTCAACTTCTTAGGTGGCACTGACGATCATTTCTCTTCTTCCTTCCCGTTAAAATCATCACCGCCTTCGATTCGAGTCAAATTTACAGACAAGGCAGGCTGAGGCATTATCGCGATGCGAAGAATTGGAGTCGCGTAACTCATCCACATTGCCAATCCTGTCTCCGGTGGCAGAGTGGCGGTTTTTGACCAAGCGACGGTTATGCTCGGCAGTTTCCGCAGAGCAATCGATGAAGACAAAAGAAAATAAAATGGAAAATTTAAAATTGATGATATTAATTAATAAATGATCATTCATTAAAAAAATCTTCTTCTTATATTACATTAAATAATAATCATCCTAATTTAAATATTATGAGACATTAACAATAAGTGTCCTAATATATTTATTTGGAAGCTTATACATGTCATAGTGTGTATATATATATATTGGGACGTTTAATTTATAAGTGCTCAATATAAATCTATTAGTATGCTTATAAATGTCCCAATTTTTTTTATATATTGGGTCATTTTGCAATGTCCTAATTACGTATATATTAGGACGCTTTCAACATCTGTCACACAATTTTGGGACGTTTAATTCTTAAGTGTCCTAATATACATTTATTGGGATGCTTTTGATTTAAGCGTCCCTATATAAGTGTCCTTATATCCCTTTTGTGCTGTAGTGAATCCTACAATATTCTCCGAGATTCTACTTCCATCACGATGAGCAATTCTTCCCTTGTACAATCAACTGGTTCCAAAATGGAGCCTTGTTGTACTCTAAAGGGAAGGAATCCGCCACCTCTGTTCCAATATCCAAGGATGGTGCCAATCTGCCTCAAGGTGTCCGGAACGAGGGTAAGTACTGAATAGACTTCCCCGTTGATGGTGCAGAGAGAGAGAGGGTGAAGCAAGGGCACTTGGAAGATCCAGGTGTATATATCCATGCGAAACGGGCAACACATACTGACTTAGCTATATGGGTATTTTACCCTTTCAATGGGGGAGGCTAGGCTAAGCTGGGGTTGGACTCCATTGATTTAGGCAAAATAGGGCAGCATGTGGGAGATTGGGAGCATGTTTAAGGATCAACAACTTCAATGGAGGTATTCTTTTCCTAACATTCTGGAGGTACATGGATAGATGCCCCTACTCTAGAGTACCTAGACGAAAACAAATTGGTGGTATACCCTTCGTTGCATGGGCATGCTGCATATTTCAGAGTAGGGGAATTTCTTATGGGAGGTGCAGGATTATTTGCCGTTAAGATTGATACTAAAAAAGAGGATAGGTTCTTGGATACTGCTCATAATTTTACATGGATTTCTATTGGATATTTAGGGCCAATTGTCAGTTGTGGATGAACCGCCGTGGTTAAATTATTCTAGGAAATGGGGTCCTAAGATTGACTATAACTATGAGGAGGAGCTTTTGCAGGTGGAGAAATCTGTGCCTTCAGAAAGTTTTTGAGTAATCTTCCTAAAGAGCTGCTTGGTGAGGGAGGGCCAAGTGGTCCCAAATGGAAACCTGGTTGGAATGGAGATGAAAAGGAAACACTTACCACAAATCATCACCCCTTTGATTAACGGTAAATAAATGTAAGGTATAGCCCAATTTTTAAGAGTTGATTCTTGAAGGAGGTTAAATCCATTAAAGGTGGATGCCAATGGTGCAAAATTTAAAATCGGAAATAAATAGAGAGGGCACATTTACCAAATGCGCCCTCTAAATTGACTTTTTTTTAAACGGCTTGCAGATTTTCAAAGTAAAGAAAAGAGAGGGCGCATTTACCATGCGCCCTCTATTTTGGCTATTTTTTTTAAAAAAAAGTGCTTGCCGATTTTCAAAGTAAGGAAAAGAGAGGGCGCAATTACCAAATGCATCCTCCATTTTGATTTGTTTTAACTGCTTGCCGATTTTCAAAGTAAAGAAAAGAGAGGGTGCATTTACCAAATGCGCCCTCAAGAAGAATTTTTAATTTATTTAAATTTTGCTTGGCAAAATCTAAGATTAAAAAAATGGATGGCTCATTCACTAAATGCACCCTCAATTTAAAATTTATTTTTTAAAAAATTTTGTTGGTCAGAAATTAAGATTAAAAAAAGAACGCATTTACCAAGTGCGCCCTCAATTATGAATTAAATTTTATTTAAATTTTACTGGTTGGAATTTAAGATTAAATGAAAGAGAGAGCACATTTACCGAATACGCCTTCTAGTATCCTTAAAAGTTGGCTGAATTTGCTGGTCGGAATTGAAGAGTTTAAAAAAACGATATGAATATTTTTATTAGAGGAGAGATAGTAATATGTGCACGCATTGGAAACATTACATTTTGTTGCAACTATTATAAACTTCCAAGTAATTAATATTGATGCAA
>JAULKM010000009.1:7304190-7314961 GCA_032355605.1 Rubia tinctorum
CTGATCTATTACCCTGGGTCCAAGCAGCGTCTACATTTATTTTCATACCATGGATTGGTTTTTTCCATGTAACCGGCTGAATAGAAGGCTTAAAAATCTTTTTGCATATTGGGATAAGTCCAGTATCCGCGTAAAAATTATCAGAACTGCAGCTTGAGATAATTGGATGAGCAGTGAAAGAACTGAAAAAATATTCCTTAATCTGTCTGACAATTAGGGCCTGATTTGGGTTAATATCTTCAAAATTTTTGTTACACCTAGCTTTCCATACAAACCAACATATGATCATAGGCATAATCCTAATCAAGGTATTATGTACCTTAGTATCACCAGTGTAATGAAGGTAAAAGGATATTCTATTCCAAAGTGAGCTAAAATGTGTGCTGGGCAAATCTATCATCCTATTACACTCATTCCATATTTGAACAACAATCCAGCATTCATTGAAACAATGTTCCATGCTATCATAATTGGAACAAAAAGGACATTTAGAAGCTAATTGGAATCCCATAAGTCTTAGGATCTCATCAAAAGGTAGAAAGGCATTGAAAACTTTCCACATAAAGATAGATATTTTTTTCTGGACTCTGGTATCCCATAACTTAGTGAGGGAAAGTGAAATACCTCTTGTTTCGTGTAAAATTCTGTATGCAGATTTGAATGAAAAAAGACCTAAACCATCTGGCTTCCATATAAGTCTGTCAGGTCTGTTTTCACACAATCTGGATTCCTGCAAAAGAAAGCATATGTCAGGGTGTAGGAGAGGAAATAAAGAGCTAATAAACTGCTGTTTATTGCTGATGAACTGATGCACAGTGCATTCAGGTGGTACATTAGTGCTTTGTGGGCTGCATTTATCAATTAAAGGTCCTTTATCAGTCCAGTTAGACAGCCAGAAATTACAGTCCCCATTTCCTACAATAACCCTTAAAACACTAATCAATTAAATAGGAATAAGACAAATAAAATTGTTTGACTAATTTAAATTGATTAACCGTTTATAAATAAGTGAGAATGCTTACTAGATTCGATTGGTTCTCCTATGGATATATCTATAATATAATAAAATGATAAAAAAAAGTAAAGTTATATTAATAAGTAAGCATATTGTTAGAAAATAATGTAAAAAATATTGCAATTTAACGTGTTTGATTTTTTTATATCAAATTAGTACATATACCGAGTATAACAAGGTACATTGAGATCTAAAAAGAATACTAAATACTGAAGTTTTACGCTCCCATGTGCATCGCATTATAACTAATACAAGAATACAAGAATTAATTATGTGTTGTGACTAATTGCATGATTACATGCTTCTGCACATAATTATCAATTACGTCACATAAATCTGTTGTAATAATAATTTTTTAAAACTTTAAAATGAAAATAATATATATCTAGTATCATGTTTACAAAGTAAACAAGTTTGACCGGAAAATCACCCAAATTGCTCCAACTACAAAGAAACACAACAGAAGAACAGAAGTAATAGCAGTGTAGTTTCAACTCTGCACAACTCTAGTTCTCTCCTTGCCAACCCGACAACTCTGTACATCTTCTTTTTTCTGTTTCTCCTTCATCAAGTTCACAAAGATTACTGGCAAAACTTGTAGAATGCTGATCAAAACTTGGAAAATGTCTCATTATGCATGTTGTAGTAATTTTTACTTGCTATATGATGGCGCACAAACTAAATTTACCTAAGCATGTAAATACTATGGATCATTTATGATAATTAGCTTTGCTCAAAATGTACAAAGCCTACATGATATTCCCACACTTCCAGTAAGTAGCTTGACAGCTACCGACCATACTTACTGCTGCAGTTTAACAAGTGAATCTACAAAGTTACCTGAATGGAAATTAATACCATTAACCCCAAATTTATGAAAACTGAGACATTCACTTATCACTGATCCAAATAATAAGTACATTAGCAAACATAGAACCACTTTCTTTTCTTTCTTTCTTTTTTTGCAAACAGTTTTGTACAAGTGACACCAGAAAAGCAAAAACACTGCAGCATCACTTGAACCTTGAGCAACCAATAACCAAAACAAGAGCACATAATCAAAGTCATCTCACCATTCCAATTTACAAACAACAAAAAAGGAAATTTAAAAGCCAGTTCCAAATGCATCTAACCAGAAGTAAAAGCTGAGAATATTATGCATAACCTAAGAAAGGAGTATCATTATTAATCTGGAGGAATTACTACACACAACCATGAGTTAAGAGATCTTTTGTGCAGAAGGATGAACAAAACTGAGAGAGGGAAATTAAATACAAATTCTCTATCAGTGTTACCCCTAACCATTAACTGTACAAGATTAGACCCATGATTTCTAGAGGAATACTTAACAAATACCTCACTGATGACATCAACATTTAAACATACAGGCTCAACAAACAGATACAAACTACTGATACAAAAAGGGAAGCCATGGCTCGCAGTCTTCACTAGTAAAATAGAGCAAGAAACCAGCAACTAACTAGAGATTAGATTCAGTAGGATGAAGGAGGTCAGACAGGTTTAGCCAATCCCGAAAGAAAAAGATTTTAGGCCTTAGCTTTTCTTCCAGACCAAACATCAAACATGTCATATGAAACTGTAAACTGAAAGTAGCATACAAAAGGCCAAACAAAAAAAACGTTGCACAATAACATGAACTGGAAGAACACAAAAACAAAACCAATATTAAACTCTCGTTATTTCAGTTTTCGCTCATCTTAATTAACGATCCTACTATCAGTCAGTATAGACGCCAAACGAAACTGGACTAAGAACTTCATCCCCATATTCACCAGATTGTAGAAACTATCAATTCTAACAACAGAAAGATTTCTAACACTTACCAAATTCTTTCTAGCCTTCCCTTCAACTTCTTCCTTCACCAAGGTATGGGCCAGTAAAGCCCACAACAGTAATTTGGCCCAGCGCGTAACTAGGAAAATGGGCTGAATCTTGCAGAGGAAGGACGAAAAAAAATGTCAATCAAGACATAGAACGTGCGGAGAATTTAAGATCTTCATAATCAAAAACACTATTCACACTATACTCTCTAGATGTCAAACAGTACTGACCGGAGCATCGAATCAGGCACCACCCTGTGCTTGCCAGTCTGATTGTTATTTCCCTGTCTCACGGGTCTGGGAGACGTCACAGAGAGGAAGCAACAACGTCATGAAAGCATCAAGGAAAGACATCAACATTAACGCTGTCTGTGGGGATCACTTTTTTTTCTGTAATCATTCACGCAGCTCAAGCAACATGGAAGGATAGTCACACATGAGAGGTTTGGTCAACTAAGTGATCATAGAGGACTGATACACTAGGAGGAGGAGACCACACCAAACCTAATGTCGATGGGGGAGTGACGCCAGCTACACACTACCATGGAGCTTGCGAACAACTCAGACATACTCCAGACGATCTTGACGTCGCATAGGAAATTGATGAAAAGGTATAAAGAGATGGAGGAGAGCAAGCCAAAAAGAAGAGGGCACGGGATGCCCCTACTTTAGCATTTCCCTGAGAAAGAAGGTGACATTGAAGCACCTAGTCGAGGGGAGTGGGAGTGAGAAACCTCTTGGAGTACGGCTAGGGATGCAAAAAGTGCGGTCGCCTCCGGGAGAAAAACTCAAGCAGGAAACAGAGTGACGGGAGATGATCGAGAGTGGCATGCGGGCTATGTTCCACCATCTAGACGAAGAGATCTTTCCCAGGGCAAGGTCATGTTGATTGGGACTGAGGAAGAACCAGGAAGCAAGGACTCCAAGGGAACGTCGTTCACCAGAAGGAAACAGCTCTTCACGGCTGATCCAAAGCTGAAGATACCCCAAAACCTAGAGCAGTATAATGGCGAGGCATATCCGGAAGACCACTTGCATACATTCTACACGAACCTGGTCTCCTTCGAAATACCGAAAGCCATTTGGTGCAAATTGTTTATAACCACTCTAACAACTATTTGGAGGATGCGACCATAGATAGCTTAAGTCAATAGGAACAGAAGTTCCTGCGTTTTATGCAAAGGAAGAAGTTCAAGAAGACGCAGTCAGAACTCCTAGCAATCAGGCAGAAGCCCACAGAGACTGTGTCTGCATTCTGGGAACGATTCACAGACAAGGTGAATCGGGTAGATGATATGAGCAATCAGTTTCTCATAGACACGTTCATGAATGGCTTAGGGTATAATTTGTTGAGAGATTGCATTCTGAACCCACCGAGGACAATCGATGAGCTGATGAGAAGAGTCAGGAATTTCAGCAGGGATAACCTGGCCAACAAGAGGAAAAAGGATCGATACCCAGGCCGGCCACAATCCAAAAAATGTCAGACATGAACAAAGAGATCAGGAAGAAGAAAGCAGGCTGGGTCAAGCTGGGTCAGGCTGAGTAGGTTCAACCGAGTAGAGAAGACATTCACTCCCCTCATAAAGACACCCAAAGAGATCTTTGCTCTAGTAGTAGGGAAAGGTATACTGGATGTTTCAACAAAGATGAAGACAGATACTAGCAAGAGGAGTAAGTCTCATTTCTGTGATTACCATGGCGACCATGGTCACGACACAAATGATTGTATCCACTTGAAGAGCATGTGCGGAGCAGAGAGCTAGCGCACTTGGCAAAAGATGCGAGAGCACACAACAAGGCTATGTACCAGAGTAAGAAAAAGTGTGTAGGTTACTGCAAACAGCAAGACGATCGGGGCATACCAAGAAGACCAGACAGGGAACAAGCCTGTGGTAAAGGGAAGGAGATAGCTAGAGCTGAGGTGAAAGAAGAAAGTGGCAAAGGATAAAGAGAAAATTCCCCCAGGGAGGACAACATTGTCGGTGACATATATATACGCCATCATACATGGTAGCGCTGGAGGAATGACTAAGTCCCAAAGATAATCATGATGTAGGCAGACCCCGCGGCCAACGTCGGATAACAGGAAGCTGGAAACAAACTAGAAAATAATGTTTGGGGCAGATGACCCGATACCAGACAGACCAGTTGGAGGGGATGCAGTGGTAGTGATGATCAGGGTGAAGGACAAGAGGATCCATTGAGTATATGTGGACAGTGGTAGATTGGCTGAGATCATGTACTTGCATTGTTTCAAAAAGTTGGATGAGAACACCAGGAGCAAAGTACAGCCAACGGACACCCCGCTGGTGGACTTCACATACATGACCGTGTTGCTAGAAGGGACAATCCTTCCAGTAACAATGGGCGAAGGAACATGAGAAAAACCGTGGACATGGAATTCATCGTTGTAAGGGCCAACATCCCATACAACATGATATGGGGCAGGCCAGCCCTTGCTCTATTGAAGAGAATAATATCGACCCTGCACCTGCTGCTAAAGTTCCCAATGAGAGGGTGGATAACCACGGTCAGGGGAGATCAGGAAAAAGAGAGAGAATGTCACAGAATCCCACTCAGTAAGTGCAAACAGGATGATGGAAACCTGGGTTATGAACGGCAGACTGGCAAGTCCAGAGCCATCAGCATGGTCACGAACAGAGACAGCCTATTAAATATTGGCGTAAAGGTTCTACCTGCGGAACTTGGCGAGGGCCAGTTGGTACAAGTGAGAACATCCCTCCCGCCAGATGTCAGGAAGGAGCTTGTAAGGGTGCTGAAGGAAAACAGGCAGGCTTTCGCCTGGAAGCCCGAGGACATGACGGGTGTTTCCAAGGAGATAGGTTGTCATGAACTGAAAGTGGAGCCATCCCAAAAACCTGTAAATTAAAAAAGGAGAATGTTGTTCAGGGAGTGAAATAAAGCTGTTAATTGGGAGGTATCCAAGCTAGTGGCTGCATGGATGGTAAAGAAGATCCCATACCCAACATAGTGGACTAATCCGGTTCTGGTGAAAAAGGTGGACGATAACTGGAGGATGTGCTCAAAATAAAGTGCCAAAATAACCCTAAATATTCAACGAAAGTTCCAAACTACTCAATCCGGCAAATTTTGGCCGAAATTCTTGATAATGACAGTTTTTCCATCTGGAAAAAGTACTGAAAATCCAAAAACATTGATTGATGATTTTAACCTTTCCGTGATTCATACCCTTATGGGTTAGATCAACACTTTCTAAACAAACCAAGGGTTAGATCAGCACTTTCTAAAAAAAACTCAAGGTTAATTCAGTCCTTTACTAAATAAACACTTTAATCTTCACTTTTCAACACTTTGTACTCGAATCAAGAACAAGTGAGCTGAGTTTTTTTCCCTTTTGGCCGCTGTCAGCTATCTTGCATTTTGATTACGCTCGTGTAATCAAGGTGGTTGGGCAATGAAATCAACTGGACAAGACCTTCTTCTCCTATACAATTTCCTTTTTCTAGACACCATTAACAAGTAGTAAGGACATGGAAGAATTCTTTCCCTGTTGGAGCCACATACAACTCATTTTTCCCAGCTTTAAAATGGTGAGATGTATGTTGGCATCACAAAAGCAGATGAGGGGTCAAGAAAGTACTTGTTCTCTTCGACAAACTCCTTTACACATCAACCCCAACCAATTTCCCATGTATTCAAGAACCAATTTCCCCCCAAATTGAACACATGTGTTCATATCATGAACAAAGAAAATAAAATCGGGCTACCTGGGAAAACTTTGATGCCGTTCTCAGTGTGAAGGTGGATGGAATTGTTGGGTTTGAATCGTTGCATACGCTGCTCCTAAACAACAGCGGGACGGAGTAAGAGACAACGGAGGAAATAATAGGAAGAAAATTCGAATGGAAATATTGATTTTAAACGTTAAAACAAATTTAAGTGGGGCTCATGTTAGTAAGGGTAAATGAGTCCCTAAAAAATTAGTTTCCATCAGAGGGGTATTTTTGTCTTTTTGAGTCCAATGAACACCGACTTTATTAGTGTCAATACTGATTTCAGCACATTCGTTTAGAACTTAGGGTTATTTCTTTAATTTTAAAAATTGAGAGATATAATGACACTTTCAAAATTATATAGGGTGATTTTGAAAACCAACCCTTCCGCCGTCTCTCTTCCTCCCCTCTCTCTAAAAAACGGTACTTTTCTCTTCAATTTGTATTTTTTTCAATTGATATTCTTTGAGTACTTATGTTATTGAATAAATATGGATCTGTCTCCATACACTAGTATTATTGTTCGACATGATAGATTAGATTGTTGTGTTCGTAATGATCAATCGATTTAGTTGTCCGTATCAATTTTTCGTTCTCGATCTGGTTGTACAAATCGTGTTTTTGTAATTTTGTTCATGTTTTTGGTTAGGTTTTCCATTAATTTGGTTTTTTCAGCTCATTGTTTTCAATGTGTTTACAGTTTGAATAACATAGATTGTGTTTTGGATCAAGAGGTGTTGCAGTTCTTGAAAATCCTTGTTTGGCGAAGTGATTGATGTATGATACGCTCCTCTCTACCAAGAGGTCATGAATTTCCGGGAAGAGAGTTAATATCCCGATGGTGATATATAGTTTTTATTGGATCTTTAATTTTTAATAGTAAAGAGGATCAGTCTGGTTGACATATAATTTAGATATCATTGCAATATATTATCTATTACTAGAGACTAGTTGAGTTGGATGTCAATTCTACTTATTGTGATCGATGTTGAGCTTTTTTCCCAGCAACTATGAATGATTATTTTCAAAATATATATATATATAGGGCAAAATACAAATCTAACCATATAATTTTCTGAAAATATCAATCTAACCTTGTAAAATCTGAAAGTATGATTCTAACCTTAAGTTTTTTAGTAAATGTGCCGGTATAACCTTTTTGCACTATTTTGGCATTGACTTGGTATTTTTCGACATTGACCAAACCTAAGAAGACAAAAATACCCCTAGTTTTAATACTAAAAATTTAATGACAAAAACACTCCTTGGGTTATTCTCATTCTTCATCTCTAAAACGAATGTTGGTGCTCCACCACTCAGCCACCAACGCCCCCCGCCAGCGGCGGTAACCAAAATTTGGAGTTTTGCCGGATTTTGGAGTTCTGTCTAGCACCACCTCCATCCGCCCAGACCCGCTGCTGCCTAGCCTGGACTCGTCCCGCCCCACTACGGCTATTGCTAGACCCGCCCCGCCGCTTCTTAGACTAGAACTGCCCCACCCTGCCCCACCCCATCACTGTCTGGACCATACCCGCCCCGCCCCGTCCCGTCCCGTCGTTGCTCAGCCCATACCCACCCCTGCGTCACCGCTGCTCAGCCTAGATCTTCCATGGCGCTGTTCAGCCCAGACTCGCTCCGTCCCACTACTGCTTAGCCTAGACCTGCCCCCCGCTGCTCAGCTCAGACCCGCACTGTCCCACTGCTGCTCAGACCAGACTCGCTCATCCCGCCGCTGGCCAGACCAGACCCGCCCAGACCCGCATGTTAGACCTGAAGCCTAGATTCTTGAAGCCATCAGAATCGACTATGCCGATGAATCCGCCACCATCATTTTCTTCCGCTCACCAATTTTTTGTTTTTAATTTTTTTAAACAAGGGGTATAATGGTCATTTTATTATTTTCCGCCCAATTTCAGGTTTCCAGGGTTAGATTTGCACTTTCATCCAAAACTTAAGGTTAGATTTGTACTTTCAGATTTTACATGGTTAAATTGACACTGTTTACCAAAACATAAAGTTATTTTAACACTCTACTCAAAAATAAATATAGGGTGATTTTGATATTTCATCCAAGAGTCCGTCTTTTGAAAGACGGTCTTTCCATAAGTTATGGAAAGACCAAAGTTTAAACTGCAAATTAGAAGAAATTAAGATAAAATTTCCGGGTTTTATTAATCGGGTCATAAACCTATAACTAGTACATGTTGCATAGTAAAATTTTAATATTGCAACTAATTTTTTTTACCTTTCTATAATTCTAATTCAACCACGTCTTTTCATATGCTTACGGAAAGACCGTGTTTCCCAAGAATTTGACTTCATCCAAATGATAATTATTGGACGATTAAACCCCATCCCTGTAAGTACGTAGTCCACGTCATCAAAAGCAGCCACTATGAATGCCTAAACCGATATCGTAAAACTAAGCGCGGGTCACTCTCATTATTCTCCCAACGAAAACTGAGCTCGCTGATTGTGTGACTGTGTGACTGTGCGCTCTCAATAAGCAATGGCTTCGTCTCCTCCGTCACCTTCTCGATCGAATAACGAGCTCACTCTTCAACAGTCCGAGATCGAGTCTCAGCTCTCCTCCCTCATCCACGGTTCGTCACCATTTTTGTTTTGTTTCTCAACATTTCGATTAATCTGTAAATAAATGAGGCCACAAATTTATCTATTCTCCGAATCTGTTTTACTTCATGTATGTTGACTCGTTTAGATTATGATGAATTACTGCATCACCGGATTTGCATTTATTTATGAGATTGTACTTCGGATTTCTCCATCAATTCTAAAACTACGACCGTTTTTACCTGCTGCTAGTAATTACTTGCTTAATAGTTTGTGAATAACAAAGTTTCACAGTTCTGTAAGAACTACAGAAATTTGAGCTGCTGTTTCAGTGTTAGGGCGTCTGGCGTTTGTACTTGTAACCGATGAAATACTCTCTAGTGAAGAAATCAGTTCGTGTAATAGTGTCAACTACTTGTGCTGTTGATTTAGCTGTAACTGAACTTTTGTTTGTTCAAAGGACTTTTAAAAACGATAGTTAAATGTATAGCGAAAACTGTGTGTAATAAGCAGGAGTGTGTATTTCAGTATTTATTTCGTTTTCGTAATTAATTACTAATAAGGTTTACAGGAAGATTTGTTCATTTGTTTGCGCTGATAAAGAAATTCAACTTTGTGCAGATCTCTTGCAGCGCATGCAGGCAGCAGCAGAAGATATGCTTAAGATGACAAAGTAAGATGAATAGTTTCAACTGTGTATAAGAGCTTTTGCCTCCTCTGACTTAACTGATAGAAATAGACGTAGGAGTATGTCATTTTAAATTTAAGTTTTATTCGAAACATATCACATGAACTTATCGTCCTAGAGTATATGGTAGATATAGTGGGATTCACAAACAAATTAATACTTGGGTTGCAGTTTATGTAATAGATGATGGTTTGAAATTCCTTAGCCATACTGCAAAATACACCAGCTATATTCTGTAGCTTTTATTAGTCTCTTTCATTTAATTTGTTCAAATAAAATCCTGCAGTGAAATTGGCGAACACTCTTCTGCAGTAACAAATGGTTTGATGAACTGTAAGGGTGTAGCTCTTGAAAGGAAGACAAATTTGGAAGAAGAGAAAGAGTATGTTCAGAAAGCTGCATTTGCTACTCTGAATATGCTGAACAACTTGGAGGATTCCTGAAAGCCCCAAGGTCAGTTTTATTAGTCACTTATGCTCAGCTTATGCTTTGATATATATGACTAACTATATTACAAACATAAAGCTGACTGGACAAGCAGTAGTACAAGTTAATTTACATTATCTTTGATTTTTAAACCGTAAGTGCTACCAAGCAGTCTGCCAAAAGCGCCACTGTTACAAAATATACAAGTGATCATTTTCTCTCAGTGCATTCAAATCTTCCACTTGAGATCCATCTGCAATGAATAATTGTTCTCCCTTTTTCCCAAATCTTTTTTCTGCAATTATAAAAATGAGACACAATGAGTATAAGAAATCTGTATACTGATATCTCTGGTCTGTTTCTGAGGGAGTTGCAGACCGTTTTACTCTGAGAACTGATGTTTTAGACAGTATTTTTGCTCCTAGAATAATTCACAGAAGGTTTCTTGGTAGTGCTCACCTGCTAGTATGAG
>JAULKM010000009.1:7339148-7354019 GCA_032355605.1 Rubia tinctorum
CGGTGCCCTTGCCTTTGAAACTCCTTTGACACTGACTGAATCATCTGCCCTGTTAGAATGGCTTGAAGAGCAGGATATTTTTCCTTCAAGGAGCAGATCATTCATTGGTTAGTCAGGAAGCAAACCCTATCCTTCAAAAACTCAGAAAATTATAAAACAATTCTAACAAGAAAACAACTACAGACCCAAATGTATATAATATCTGAACTCTCCTAATTGTAAATCTTCCTTGTTTATATTGCATTTTGTCCTACATCACAAAATAGGAGGGAAAACATGTCTTCGTAATGGTTTTTTTTCCTTCAGGCAATACCAAAATTTAAGTGGAACTACAACTCCTCAAATGGCAGCCCGTGCCATTACCTGGTCAAACAATTCCTGCAAATGCTTCAGGACACGTTTTGTCACAGAAACTATAGCCATTTCATGAATCTGATCCCAGTATGTTGACCCAATCTTTGGAGAACCACCAGGATAGATCTCCGAAAGTAAAACTTGGGCCTGAATTAAATGAGTGGAACACAATTATCCATGCATCCAAATCGTTCTAAAAACTTCTTGAGTTTATTATCAAGAAATCCTAACACCAAGCATTGATAGGAAAAGGCATGCTGGAGATAAAGTCTTCAGAGAACCAATGGGGAAACTTATTTGTACAAACACATCTATGAATAGAAAAGAAACAAATAATCAGAAAACAGCTCAAGGAGCAGAAATCTTGTCATTGAAATAGGGGGAGGAAAGGAAGATCGTAAAAGGAGATTTTCTCATTACATGAATAAACAGAAAATTTTAAAGCTTTATGCAAAACACAATGGACCCAGAGAATCAGTCCTTAGAAACAGATTAAAAATTCCATGACATCATCAGCAAGAGCTTACACTTTGAGAAGCTACAAGACAAGTATTGCACCAAACATATCTCATTCATAACAAGCTAGACCATAATTGAGTATATTTTCTCATGAAAAGGCGCTTACTGCCAATGCAGAAATTTCTAGATAATAATGAATTGATGTCATAGAAGGTTGAACATCCCCTTAACATGAAAAAGGACAATTTAACACTCCACGACACATTACACAAAGATATCAAACTTTACTAGTAGTAGTGAAGATATTATAGACATCAAAAGATAACCACTAGGTATTATAATAGAGAATCGGGTTATATTGCCTGGTTCAGAAACTTCAAAGATGAACTTTTGAACGCTGCAGATGATGCAGCAACATCAATGCACAATAGAATCTGCAAGGGGAGAAAACGAAAAACCTTTCATCTGTAAGAGCACAACCAAAAAAAAGAAAGCAAGCAAGTAAAGGAACTTATCATCTTGGTAAAGAGTAAAAGAAGTGGATACGCACTGCTGCTAAAGGACCCAACTGAGAGCGCAAAGATGAGAAATCCAAATCTTGGGAAGATGTTCCATCTGCAGCGCGTGAGACAGCATTCTCCACCTAAGAAAACAGAAAACAATCAGGCCTGTAACTAGAAATTCTTTCACATAATCTCAGTGTACTTGACAGGCATAGAAAGTACTTGTGCTAAGTTAGGATCATAAGGTCAACTATCTTAACAAAAATTACCGATTATACTAGAATTAACATTCTAGCACTTCCATCACAATATATGTAATTGTAATAGCTATTATTTTCATATTTTTAAACATGAATTAACAGAGTTGATAGCTGCAGATGTATGGCTAATAACTAGAGGCCGGAAAACTAAAAAAGACATCCTAGATCTTTGAAAAATGACAGTTTTATGTACATATTCCCTCAGCGGTCAGAATAAGTTCATGAATCATTAGCTATGGATCATTCTCTGACAAGTACGTGGAATAGTTAATTTGGTACTCAAAACTTTACATCCTTCTATTCTCTTAATCATGGTGGAATATTAGTTCTCTTTGAATATATTATTATATTTTCCCTACAGGCTACAGCCTCTAAATACTTGTCCCCTAACTATTATGGAATGACTCAGCCCGAAAGGAGTTAGATGTAGTAATAAGATATCAGGTATCACACTTGCAAGTTTTTCCAAATTTTACTACAGTCTGGATCATACAGATGCTTTTTTGAAGGCTCCATCCACCCATTCAGCTAATTCAAGAGTAGCTTTGTCTTCAGGAGGTAGAGAAAAACGATGAACGGCCTCTTCTCCGATGTCATATTCTGCCCTTTGCATGCAACTGACCAATGAAAAATTTAACAGTTAAGAAACAAGTTAGAAGGATGCTCGATAAATTTTTTAAAAAATGAGACTGCACAAACAGATGGATGAGAATCACAATCCAAGCAAAACTAAGCCATGAACTCCATTCGCTAGACTAACCCTTACTTTATGAATCCTTTTACAGGAGTGGAATGATGTGTACGTCTAAAACAGAACACTAGGTAAGGAATTGCATAAGGAGAAATATGCAAGCCTTTTCATAATTTGAAATGTAGAAAACAAGCAAATAGAGTTTATATATATGTATGATATATAATATATACTTTACATATATATGATATATATAATATATAAACATATACATATACATATATAAACTTACGGATATCCTGAGTAAACATAAGTTCAGAATCACAATTCATGCAAAACTAACAGCTTCTTCCAGTACAAGCCATGAGCTGCAAGCACAACACTAGCCCTAAATCTATGTAATTCGTAGTAAAATGAAGTGTCCAGAGTCTAAATATAATACTAAATTTAAGGAAACACATATACTGAAACATGCAACACTTGGCCACCTCTAAAAAGTAGAAAACAAAACAGACAAGTTGGAAAATTATTCAAGACATAATAAGTGTTCACAGCAAAGATATTTAGAATGATTATAATACTACAAGGATCATGTAAAGCAATTGCCACGGACTATATGACTTACAGATTCAGTAACTTAGAAGGGGCAGCACGTAATACAGTTAATGCCTCCTTCCACTTCCATTGTCGTTCAGATAATGGCAAAAGACGTTGCAATATTGACAAGCGCCACTCCCAATCGTCAATAAAATGTTTTGCATTTGAAATTCTCCATTCTAAAGCTTGCTTTCCACCAGAAGAGATGTTAATATTGAAGCATCATCTGAATCTGGAACTAATGATGGTAGATTCTGGCGCAAAATATCAAGCAGTTTCCCTGTAAACAACACTGCCATCTTGTTACCCCCTTCATGAATCGAAACATTTTGCTCACCGGCAGGAAGACTGCTTTCTTCAGAACCGCTCACCGATGAAGGTACCAAATCATGAGAGAGATCATCCATATAAATTAGTGATATGATAATGTTCACCATCAGTATCTGCAATTGACAAAAAGCATGAGTGAATAGTAAAGTGCAAGCAATTGCATTGGGAAAAGGAGGAGTAACAAAGGAAGACAAAAATAAGTTTTCGAGTGCTGCCACCAAGTAAAGTTTTCAGCTTCAGGATTTATAAGAGGGACAGGCAGTTTACCACATTGATTATCCAATCTAAACAGCAACGGATAAGTTTTTAGTTGCAGGCTGCAGCTATTGATTATTCCCCAAGATCACAAGTTGCACACACTAAGTATCAAATCTCATATATTTCTAATTAGTTTCATTAGCATGTTTATTTAAGATAATCAAAGATGCCACTCCATAACCCGGTTTAGAAATTTAGACAAGCATGGCACAAATTCATTTGTCTCTTTCGAATAAAATACATGGAACTTCCTGAAATCAGATGGTGCCTGTTGCTGTCTCAAATGAAACTAGCTTTTAGAGTTGGTGTGTTTGCAATCAAGAAAAGAAAAGGCAGTAAGAGAATAAATGGAAATAGTAATGGCTGGGAATAGAATATAGGTAAGGATTCAAGTAAAAAAGGGTATCTAATCAATCCGCAATGAATAGAGAAATTAGATGGATGAAAAGAACTTTGTCTGATTATTATCCCTTAAACAGGACGAGCATAGTAAGAAGGACCAAAATCCAAAAGAGAAGTAAGTTTCATCTGACTACAGAGTCATAAGATTGAAGTGGAGGTAATACCTTGCGTGAATTGTTATGAATTGCATCTAGATGGCTCTTGAGGTCCCTCAAATATCGTAAAGTTGATTCATTTCCACTTGGTCCAGCAGTTGTACACTTCTCCATAGATCCCAATGCAAAAACAGCAGATTCCAAAGCATATCGCATATGCATAAGTTCGACATCTTGCATCCTGGAGTTGTTGATATCACACAATCAGCATGTCAAAGATAGAGATATTTCAACTAGTCATTTACTCTTGTGCAACTAACATTAAAGGCGGGATACAGCAAGATTTTATGTATTGTTTTTTCAACAGGGAAAATAAGGACAAAACGAAAAACCAAGTACTATGCATCACATTTTCTTTCTTCAAATGTTCAAATTCCAGTCCCTCATCATAGTCTTAGTTTTTAAAAAATATTCTAGAAATTTCCACGACAAATGAGATAGCATTTACAGTTTATTTCCAGAAACACAGATTATCAATACAGTAAACCCAAGCAGCAAAAGCACAAACCCGGTGCTTCATTGCCTAGTGAGACGGGTGGCAAAGGTAACCAAAACAAAACACTAAGCTGGACAGCTATCCACTGAAAGCATAAAAAATTACCAAAAACCAACCATAACAATCAACCTTCCATGATTAAGAAAAACAACGGATCCTTCATAAAGTACAGGATATTGCGGCACTACAAAAGCAAGCTGGCTTTCTTCCAGCCCCCAATCATCATATTGTATACAAGAAAACAAAACGTAATAATTACTGATAGCGAGTAGACATATAGACTAAACCTTTTCCAGGCAGCGAGACTGGAGGTAATAGGCTGCATGCTTATCAGCTCAATGGCATCCTGAAATTTGATGCTTGGAACAACATCAAATAATACCTATAAAGAGAACACATATAAGGAACCCATACAAATAAATAAATAAAGCTACATTTTCATCAAGGAAATTAAAGTTACGTGATGTAAACTGCTAAAAAAATCTGTTAAATGAAGACTCAGATTCCACAGTACCTAAGAGAGGATACACACAGAAACAGAGCCCCCAAGGATATTTTGTTTAGGTTCAGATTTTATTTGGCATGCTTAGCGATAAATATACTAGACATCTGAGACTATGAATGTTCATCCAAAGTTTCAAACTCATGTTAATAAACAGAAATCTTCAGCTTAGAGAACCAGTCTGGAAGCATTTAAACAGCATAAGCTATCATGGAAGAAACTTGCCCTTACTGATCCTATTGATAGAGAGGTACCTAAGGACCACTAAACCATCAATTCAAAACACATGAACAAAAGGAATTCAGAGCACATGTCCTGCTTAAACTGGCTTTCAAACGCACCACTCAGCATCACATTCAAAGTTGTAATTAATGCATAAGCGCATTACAGCAAATAGTCCACGCACATTACAGTAAATAGTCCACATCTTACACGGAGGGGACTCTGAAAAGATAGTCTTTCCAACACAAAATTTTCAACAAATGGGTCCCATTGGAAATCTGCATCTCTATAATCTTTCAAGTCTTTGCCCGACAATAATAATGACATCTTGAGATTCCATGATTGACCGGAATTGACACAAGCAGCAAAGGATGCAAGATCAAGATGATAACATAATAAATCACAAAGCTGCTCGACACATGAACCCTGCCAAGAGGATAAGAAATAAATTAAATGGTGCAAGAACTCACAGCCAGAGACCATATACTGAAGTAGAGAGTACAATAATAAATATTGACAAGCAGACAACATCAACGAATATTAACATCTTCCTGTATTACCTCCTCTGACTTGTTATCATATAAATGAGTTTCTTCCAAGCGCAGAGCTTGTGATTTACTTGTCCACAGGAGCTGCATTAGTTCTCTCCTTAAACTGGTCTTGCCAGACAACAGATCCCAGCCCATGACAGCAAGAAGTGGGTGAAGTCGGGGAAAGAGAGTGAGAATCTACCACAAACATAATCGAGAACATAATATCAAGAAAATATATTTGCCCCCTTTCAATTTAAATGCCACTATAGACTCAATAAAATTAACAATATAGTTCGTTTTATTACAAGCAAGGGAACATACATGACCAGCTTCTTGGAGTTGTTCAGCTTGGATAGCAGCAAGAGAGGCATCCATTACGCATTCCAAAACATGCAAACCACTAACGCGGGCATAGTGGAACATATCTTTCAAGCAAGCAGAGGATGCAACCTGTAACCCTCCAACCTTATCATTTGAATCCAACTCAGGCGACCTACTTTCTGCATACTTAAGAAGAAGATGAAACGGGAAATGAACTGAGTCGCTTTCAGAAGCTTTAAACGTCTCTATGTCCTCAATTAGTAATTCGTCCTGGATAACCTGTGACAAGCAGCCAAACATTGTTTACACCAAAATCAATCTCTTCAAAAGCACTTTTGATCAACTGAGGGTTCAGGACAGTGAAGAAAGGCCGGATCTAGATACAAGAACAGAGATACTAACACAATTGCATTGGTGCTGTAAGGAAGTAAAAAAAATATAAATTCAGAAATGTTTGATAATAGAAAGATTGAGGGGTCAGTTGGCTAGGACTAAACAAGTGTTGGGAAATTGATAATAATCGCTCCTTCCCACTAATAACTTACTAAATTCCATTTTGGTCAGTCCCACAAATAACTTCCTATATGTAAATTTTCTGTATGTAGTCATTTTATCTACCAAATTTACCTCCACTATAACCCCAAATTACCATTATTTGCTACTTTTTTCCACTATTCATGACATCACTCATTCAAAAGCTTACAAAAGCTGATTTTTTACATCAAAATGTGTTGCCACGTCAGCTTACAAAAAATTGAGCCAAAAGTAAATAGGAAGTTAAAACCGGGATGGTGGGAGGATTTACACTTCTAGTCTAGAGAGAAAGTCAAAACCCTATCATTCTTTTTCTAACAGCCCCGATCACACACCTCTTTTTCCCTTCCTTTTCCATTACTTCTTTTCACATCCTCTACACATTTCTTCTTCATTTACTCTTCCCTCATCACAACAAAATAAAATTACAGATCATGATATTCTTTTGATTCTGAAGACATCTTTCCTCATCACAACACTATGAAAAAGACAGCTGCTCCAGTGACAAAGGTAGCTACTCAAAGTAGTGGGTTGGACAACAAGTGTGACAATCATAGCGGGTCAGAGCGTCTCTTACTACTTTTTCGTCAACTAGAATGTTTTCATTTGTCTTTTTATGCTTCATAATTGATAACTTTCTCTCGGTTTGTTATGAATATATATATATATATATATATATATATATATATTTCAACTCCCAATCTAATTCGTTAAACCAAATATTCAATAACTTTTTGGGGCCACTTCGTTCAAGTTGGGAAAGGGAAAGGAAAGGAAGAGAAAGGAAAAGAATAACCCTGATTTTTTAAATCCATTTGGTTCAGTTATGGAAAGGGAATCAAATTCTCTTCCATTTTCTTAGTTCCTATTTGGCTTAGGTAAACAAATATTAATTTATAATAAAATGCTTAAAATTTAAAAATCCAAACATTGATTATTCAATATTAAGAACAATATTAAACCTAAATATCACCACCACCATCAAAACCATCAGAAGCAAGTAAAGACTTCACATATTGCCTTTTCAACTCAGTAGGACAACGGCAAGATATTCATTTTGGTTGGTTAAGCTCTATAATATATTAATATTAATATTAAAAATAATATAAAAATAATAACTAAATTATTTATATAATAAAATAATATATTCATATTAAAATATCGTAATCATTTATAGTAAAATTATGAAATAATATTATTCAAAAATAATATTATTAATATTCGACCCATATAATTTTGAAAAGTAACATTATAATATTATTATTTTTACATATAATTTTTTTTGCCTCAAATTTATTTAAGTTAAAGTATAACATTCCTACTTAATTTATTAATGTTAATATTATACAATTATAAAATAATAGTATTTATATAAATATAACTATTATTCACAGTATGAAGTTAAAAAATAATATATTTTTTTAACTTAAAAAAAAGAGTTCAATTGAAATTTATAGTTTTATTTAAATTTGACTCAGACACAACTCAAAAACTAAAATTATAATACTTTTACTGAAATAAAAATCATAATATTGAAATTTTATTTTGATAATAAATATTAAGTATAATCTTGTCTTGGATCTGAGTTCACGGGTCACTTAACAATGGACGATGACAGTGAAGGTCAACGTTTTATGAAGAAGGAAGTTGGGGAATCAGAGTCTCAGGTAAGACTCCTACATGTCTTTACTCTCTCTTAGATATACTGTCTCTCAAAATTGTCCATCATGAAAATCTAGAGAGAAAAAAGGGAGTGTAGGTAATGTCCAGAGTTTTTCAGTCATCATGAGATATGGGACAGAACTTTCTGGACAAGATGGAGTAAAAATGATATAGAAAATTTTAAGAAGACCAGCTGATTTCCTGTAGTATGAGTGATTATGAGCTGACCATTGGGACTGAATGATTAAGAAGTTTTTCACATAGCCAAAACTGTTTTAAGATATAAAATAAAAATAAGTGTTCCTTTATATTATCAAATAGTATATTACTTATGAGCAAGGGCCTAGAAGGAATTTAATTTTAAAACATATTGTTGCTTGTTACAATTAATGTTCATCATTCTTCAGACATCTCCTTGTATTCTGAATACTCCCTCCATTTCACTAAGAGTGGCACACTAGATTTAGGCTCTTGGATTTAGGTGAAGAAAATGAGTGGATGAAATTGAATGTAGAAAGTAAAAAGTAGAATGAGTGGATGAGTGAATGAGTGGATGAGATAGAAGAAATCTTGCCAAAAATGGAAAGTGTCATTTAAAAAAAATCTCAATAAGGTAAGTGTACCACAAATAGACAAACGGAGGGAGTACATCTTTTAACTTTCAATGCACTACTAACATTTTGCTACACATCTTCGCAACATGTAGCACCATACAGAGCCCACATCATAAGCTGAAGAGAAGAAAGTGCTTTTATCTTTCATTGATTTGTAACCCAAAACAAATACGAAAATACCCACAGAAATCTAAGCCTATTACAATCTTCTGTTTGGACTGCAGCTTTCAAGTCTTTGCACATCTTAATTGTCCTAGGCGTATTTAATCTTACGTGGTGTACATCTACTAAACAGTAATTACAGTAATAGTTTTCTTTCTTATAATGATTATACAAGTCATAATTATATCCTATTTTTTGACAACCTTCGCCAATTTTTCTGCAAATAGTTAATCACAATAATACTTGCTCGATTACAAGTTATAATCTTCTCACTGTATGCAAAAAGGTTATAATGGCAGATACTCAAACCATTAGTTCAAACTGTAGCTTTTGCACCTGCCGTAAATCAATTCCTGGTCACTTATTACGCACATGCATCTCCTCATCATATTATCTGTCAGTTCTATAGCTTTACATACAAAGCTCCAATATTCCATCTACCAAGAGCACAAGTAAAAGTCATTCCACATTTGCACATTCAAACCCAACCATTGATGAAGATGTGTGACCATTTTAAGACACAGCAGTCAGAAATTAGTCACACTCAAAAAGAAGGAAAAACTTAATAATTAGGACCTACCAAGTGGACATACAATGTCAATACATAGCTTCGAAAGTATACATTAGGAACCCGTAGGACCTGCGTGGGAGACAAGCTTTTGGTATTTAAGATTTGAGATTTGGCCTCAAAATTCTGGATTTTGCAAATCCATGTTTGGTAATAGTGAATTGGATTTAGACTTCAAGATCCTAGGAGTTGGGTTGGGTTTTTAGGAAGGAAAAAAACTGATTTTTACATTCAATATTTCTTTCCGGGAGGCAAATTTAATTTAGGCAATTTAATTCAATAAATTAATTTAAATGTTCATTTTCAAAAAATCATGGTATTGTCCTCAATAAAATGTGAATGATTCAAAAATTATAAATAAATCATTTTTTTATTAAATATTTTAACACGCCGTTTGACCGACTAACAGTTAGATGGGTCATTTTAGAATTGATGTAACTAATGGGATGGTTTGATGTTTTTCCTGTAACTTTGAAAAACTTTTAAAATGTATCGCAATGTATGAATAATTATAATTTGACCCCAAAAGTTATTGAAACAATGTTTTTCATGATTGGTCTAACCGTTAGTCAGTCTAACAAAAGATTTCCTCATATTTCAAAAACAAATATAATTTGGGCTAGAGTCCGTCTCTTGAAAGATGGTATTTTCATAAGTTATGGAAAGATTAGGGGTGTGTTCAACCGATCGGTTTGCCGGTTAACCGGTTAATCGATTTCGGTTCCTACCGGTTTATAAAATTTTAGAAGGAACCGTATAACCGATCGATAATGTTGTCGGTTTTACCGGTTCGGTTAATATCGGTTTCAAACGATGTGCCGATTATGGCCGATTACAACATATATTGATCGTATGACATTAAAAATTAATATAATAGATAATAATATCAATAGTGATTGGTGCTTAGTGGTTGAAATTTTTAAACAGAAATAGCCAAATAGGCATGCAATTTACATTACAAGTCACTGATTAACATCAGCCTCCATCAATGGAGAAAGTCGAAAGAAAGTGACAAGAAATGTGGAAATTCAGGTTGATTGGGAACTACCGAACTAGATACTAAAAATGTACAGAACGAGTCGCCGCAGCCCTCAGGGTATGGACACACGAGTCACCGCAGCCTTGTTGTGAACAAATATTAGTTTAGGGCATAATTAATATTTAAATATAAAAAGAACAATGGGCTAACTATTCCGTAATGAATAATTATTAATATATAATTTGGGAAGCATATTGAATGGCCTAACATTCATAGAACAAATTAATTTGGGCTATGAACAAATTAAAATTTCTTATTGGGTTGATGCTCAAAGCCCAGTATTTCATGAATATTTATTCTTGGTCTGAAACTAACTAATTGATTAATGTATAAAGAGACCTATTCTCGGTTAACTGGTTAAACCGGTTACCGAATAATGATAACCGATAATTGGACCGATTAACTACCATAACCGAATAACCGCAACCAATATTAACCAATTAACCGGTTGACCAAATTGAATTCCGGTTCGGTTTCACCAGGTTATCAGTTTTTTGGTTTTTCATGAACTCTGGGAAAGACCAAGATTTAAACGGCAAATTAGAAGAAATTAATATAAAATTTTCGGATTGCATTAATCGGGTCATAAACTGCACGTTGCATAATAATTTATTAATATTGCAACTAAAATATTTTACCTTTCTATAATTTTAATTAAACCCCGTTTTTCCATATGCATATCAAAAGACGGTATTTCCCAAGACTTTGTCATTGGAGAGTCTGTCTCTTGAAGACGGCATTTTCATAAGTTGTGGAAAGATCAAGATTTAAATTGCAAATTAGAAGAAATCAAAATAAAATTTCCGGGTTGCATTAATCAGGTCATAAACTGATAACTACTGCACGTTGCAGAATAAATTTTTAATATTGCAACTAAAATCTTTTATCTTTCTATAATTCTAATTAAACTCGTCTTTCCATAGTCTTTCCTTAAGTCTGTGACTTATGGAAAGACGGTATTTCTCTAGACTGTGTCATTAAACTATCTTACTAAGTAAAGGACAATTATATTAACAAAATATTAATATCCATGATAAATATGAATATATTTTTTCTCAATTAAATTTTAATGTACTTGAAATTTTAAATTTATTTATCGTAATGCATAAGAAAATTCTTTTAAAAATAACCACAAATATTTTATTAAGAGTTCGTCTCTTGAAAGACGGTCTTTCCATACCAAGGTTTAAACTGTAAATTTGAAGAAATCAAAATAAAAATTTTGGGTTGTATTAACCGGGTCATAAACCTATTCACTCTTAAATGTTGCATAATAAAATTTTAATATTGCAACTAAAATTTTTTACCTTTCTATAATACGAATTCAACCCAGTACTTCCATATGCCTATGGAAAGACGGTTTTTCCCAAGACTTTGCCTTTTATTAATTAAGCACGTGTGTAAAATTATTTACACAGCAAAATACTACTAAATATTTCAATTATGCTTCTTTTAATAAATTATTTTATAAATAAGTTCTAAAACCTAAATCCAAATCCTGGATACCAAACAAGGATTTGACAATATCTGGATTTAGTAAATCCTGCTCAGAATCTAGGATTTGACCGAACTCAAATCCCAAATCCTTGAGAACTTGCCTCCCACACATGCATCAAGGGTTTTCAAAAACAATCACAACAGAATTGTACTACATTAAATCTTTAATATGTCTGCAAACTATTGATATATTCTGTGTCTACAACTAGAAGATAATAATGCATTTAATAAGTCATGCCTTAACCAAATATTAAAGAGCTTGTGCAGTATTGGTCTAAAACCAAACAAGCATAACAGATACACGAAATCCATATTGCACAGAAGGAAAAATATCATGCAAATATTTTCTGCCTAGAGAAGAAAGAAAATAATAGCATCATAATGGTGCAGTTAAACATTGAGATAACTATGTGTGCATCAATATAAAAATATCACAGCCAAATAAAATCACTGCAAGAGCATGATATTCGGGGAAACAAGTACCACAAGTTCAACAGTTCAGATAATTAAAAAACAGAATCATCAAAGACACCTGAATCATTTGGACGAGGTTGATGCAACCTGAAGAAAGAGCTTCTCCATAAACTGACAACAATTTATCTCCCAACTGAGACCAGGTATCTCCATAACCGCACTTTCCTGGTAAAACCTTCCTAAGGAGACCTTGCAGAACCATTCTAGCACAAATAGAAGCTGATTAAAATCAAAATTAACCATCGTTTTCTCACTGTATTTTAGAGAGAAGTTAAAATTATACTTACAGATGCCGAAAATTACAAACAATTCAAATGTGACTCTGTCAACTAATGCTTTGTTTTATCATTTTACCTTCAGCATTTTGCTGAGGATGGAAGAAAGTAACAATCAAAAATGACCATCTTGTCCGTACATTAGCTTTAGCAACTAGTGAATAATTCGGGTTTTTTGGAATACTAGTATACAAATTTATATTATCAAACCCAACAAAATGAACCTTAACAACCTAATAACAGAATAATCATCCGCTCTCTTATTTGCATTCAGCTGCCAATCTCCCTCCAAAACACTAAGCCTTAGTGTTTGTTGTTCATTATAAAATCAGCCTATCTTGCCCCCAAAGAAACAAACAAACAAGAAGACGGAAAAAAAGAAATCAAGTCACGCCAATGTATGAATATCAGAGGTCAAAGAACACAGCTCACTCATATAATGCATACTCTAAGACTGCATTGACAAACCTACCTCTAAGAAAATGATAAGAGGCTCAAATCAGAACAAATGTGGTAAAAGGCCAATCAAGATCTTGTAAAAAAATCATAAAACTAGAGAGATCCCAAAAAATATATAACCATTTTCCTCCGAGAGATTAATCTATAGTGATCAAACCCAAACAGACAGAATTAAAGGAACTAGAGGGTGTTCATTAAATTTCAATTTTAATGCAGTAAAACTCATTTAAGTATATTTAATTACTAAATGATTCACTTCAGATGTCAGGCTATTTCGAGACAACCTGAGTGATTTCAGCCAAGTCCAATCTGATAAACTAACACCTCAAAAGTTTCACCTTCTAAACATGAATCTTCCACGAAACAGGGCCACTATTCCATAATGAGCCCTTAATTCACAAAATTCGGCCACCCCTTTCTACAATATATTTTTCAATGAACAATTGGAATTAACAAACTTCATACAGGATTTGGTCTAAAATGAACTATCACCCTTCCATATTCCTCAACAAACCCTCAATTGACAAAATCCGGCACTTGTTTTAAATTGTTTTAACCCTGATTTTCACAATAACCATTATGAGATCTTTGAATATAGCCACATTCGACGAAGTCGCTTGAGATTAATCAACTTTAAACGATTTCATCTGTACAATCTAAATAAAGCCCCAAACAAACTTCCTTTTCATCCAGGAATCATCAGATTCTATTTCCAGTACACAAAACATCAACCTCATCTAATTGACCAGGAGAATGATCACCAGGATAGACAGACCTAGAAGAAAAATAAAATCACCTTGGCAAAGTTAAAAATTAGTTGTTCTCTGTTGACATAATACAGAGCATTTTAATGCACAAAACTTACATGAAAAATGGACAGTTCAGTTCAAGTTGTTAATGTCTTTTAGAAGTACTAAGTCTTTTATTCTGAAGTTAGGAGAGTGCTTGGTTTGGGAATCAATAATATTTTCTCTGAATATAAGTGATCTTTTCTCTGAGGCCTGAGCTATAACATGATCTTAGTTCAGAAGGCAAATCTCTACTCGCAGCCTCTGGGGCCTGAATTCTTATGCTCTTCAGCAATTTGGCAGCCATAACCCTTCCCACACAGAACATCACAAGTTCTTGCAGCAATGGAAATGCATTTCCCAATTCCCATCATTTGAGATCATTTTGGTAGCATGTCTTGTTAATAATGAGAGCTGCACCCTAACCCCCTATTGTGCTAAAATCGTGAGTGTTGAGGATCATTATCTTGAAATTCCAGTAATATAATGCTTAAAGTTGTTTCTACTGATCCCTATTTATCTTTGTAACACAAAAAGTGCATTCAGAATATTAAAAAATCATTTTAATGCACATGACTAGTTACTAGGTAAGGAGCAACCTGCTATGCCTTTCCATAAACCAATCCCTTCTATAGTAAGGATGCAAGTACAAGTGCCAGTTCAATTTATTTCCATAAAGATCGTATCTCATAATCTCAGCCACAGAAAAAGCACAT
>JAULKM010000009.1:7354119-7381734 GCA_032355605.1 Rubia tinctorum
GGTGGGCCACCGCCAGACCACCGTCGGACCAACGCTGGACCGCTTATGGGGTTATATTGGCACTTACATCAACTAGGTAGGGTTATATCTGCACTAAAAATTATCTCAAGTAGGTAGGGTTATAAAAGCACTTTTTTCTTAGGATAATCGTAAAACTAAAAACAGAGAAAGGGAATGATAAAAAAACCAAACCAAACCAAATACCGAGGGAATCAAGATCTCTAATTCCCTTTCCCTTTCCCTTTCCCTTTCCTGATTCACCCCAACCTCTTAATCTTCTCATTACTAATTATCCACTTCATTACTCTCTCTCTTAGATATACTGTCTCTCAAAATTGTCCATCATGAAGATCTAGAGAGAAAAAAAGGGGGTGTAGGTAAGGTCCAGAGTTTTTCAGTCATCGTGAGATATGGGACAGAACTTTTTGGACAAGATGGAGTAAAAAGGATGTAGAAAAATAAAAGAAGACCCACTGATTTCCTAGCATATGAGTGATTATGGGCTGACCATTGGGACTAAATGATTAAGAAGTTTATCACATAGCCAAAACTGTTTTAAGATATAAATATGTGTTCCTTTCTATTTTCAAATAGTATATTACTTATGAGCAAGGACCTAGAAGGAATTTAATTTTAAAACACATTGTTGCTTGTTACAATTAATGTTCATAATTCTTCGGACATATCCTTATATTTTGAATACATCTTTTAATTTTTCAATGCACTAAATGTAGCACCATACAGAGCCCACATCATCATAAGCTGAAGAGAAGAAAGTGCTTTTACCTTCATTGTTTTGTAACCCAAAATGAATACAAAAAAACCCACAGTAATCTAAGCCTATTATAATCTTCTGTTTGAACTGAAGCTTTCAAGTCTTTCCACATCTTAATTTTCCTAGGCGTATTTGATCCTATGTGGTGTACAACTACCAAACAGTAACTACAGGAATTTTTTTATTTCTTATAATGATTATACAAGTCATAATTATATCCCATTTTTTGACAACCTTCGCCAATTTTTCTGCAAACAGTTAATCACAATAATACTTGCTCGATTACAAGTTATAATCTTCTCATTATATGCAAAGAGGTTACCATTAGTTCAAACTGTAGCTTTTGCACCAGCCATAATTCACTTCCTGGTCAGTTATTACGTACATGCATCTCCTCGTCGTATTATCTGTCAGTTCCATAGCTTTACGTACAAAGTTCCAACATTCCATCTACCAAGAGTGCAAGTAAAAGTCATTCCACATTTGCACATTCAAACCCAACCACTGATGAAGATGTGTGACCCTTTTAAGACACAGCAGTCAGCAACTAGTGACACTCCAAAAGAAGGAAAAACTTATTAATTAGGACCTACCAAGTGGACATATAATGTCTATGCATAGCTTTGAAAGTATACATTAGGAACCCGTAGGTCATAGGACCTGCGTGGGAGACAAGCTTTTGGGATTTAAGATTTGAGATTTGGCCTCAAAATTCTGCATTTTGCAAATCCATGTTTGATAATAGTGAATTCAATTTGGACTTCAAGATCCTAGGATTTGGGTTAGGTTTTCAGGAAGGGAAAAAAAACTGATTTTTACATTCAATATTTCTTTTCGGGAGGCAAAATTGGCAAATTTAATTTAGGCAATTTAATTCAAAAAATTAATTTAAATATTCATTTTCAAAAAAATATGCTAATGTCCTCAATAAAATGTGAAGGATTTCAAAATAAGAAATAAATCAGTTTTTTTATTAAATATTTTAGCACATTGTTTGACCGACTAACAGTTAGATGGGTCATATTAGAATTGATGTAACTAATGGAATGATTTGATGTTTTTTTATTTATTGCAACGAGGTTCCTGTAACTTTGAAAAACTTTTAAAATGTATCGCAATGTTTGAATAATTATAATTTGACCCCAAAAGTAATTGAAACGATGCTTTTCATGATCCGTCAGTCAGTCTAACAAGAGATTTCCTCATATTTTAAATACTAATATAATTTGTATTTCAAAAAAATTAAGTCCCTCAATAGGTAATTATTACCAAGTCTAACAATATTTATTCAAAAAAAATTAAAAACTAATATCTTTAATTTTAATATAATTTTGATTTTTCAGAATTTTGGGCTATTAAAACTCGCCCATCATCTGATAAAAAATATCCAAATCCTGGATTAACAAATCTTCCAGCTAAAACAAAAATAATATCAATCACTTTCAAATAAATATCATTAGATGATTGTAATAATAATGCATATATAATTTTTTTAAACTATTGTAATTTAAAATTCATTAATTAAAGTCAAGCATTATAATAATATTAATTAAGTTTTATTAAACATTTAATTATCTTTCTTTTATGGCTGTCATTTGAATTTCATTCTGAAACTTTCAATCCAGAAGCATATTATGGATGCCAAATAAAATTTTGTACAACATGTCAAGCTATTTTGTCAAATCATTTTCAAACCATAAAATTTTCATTATATGTTCTAAACAATATTGTGTGCATTTTTATATATTAAACTAATTATACTACCTTACTAGGTAATTAATGTCGAATCTAACGACAATTATATTAACAAAATATTAATATCCATGATAAATATGAAAATTATTTTTCTCAATTAAATTTTAATGTAGTACTTGAATTTTAAATTAATTAATCGTAAAGAAAAAAATTCTTTTAAAAATTAAAAACAAATATTTTATTAATTGAGCACGTGTGTAAAATTATTTACACAAGCAAAATACAACTAAATATTCCAATCATGCTTCTTTTAATAAATTATTTTCGAAATAAGTTATAAAACCTAAATCCAAATCCTGGATACCAAACAAGGATTTGGCAATATCTGGATCTCGTAAATCCTGCTCAGAATCTAGGATTTGACCAAACTCAAACCCCAAATCCTTGAGAACTTGCCTCCCACACATGCCCTAAGGGTTTTCAAAAACAATCACAACAAAATTGTACTACTCCCTCCGGTCCTCTAATTATGGCCCCCTTTGACCACAACTTTTTTCATGGCATGTTTGACCATTGATTACTTTGTTGTATACAATAACAGATATCATGTGAGATATATTTGGATTCTCCGTAACATGTAAATTCTAAAAAGTAAAATTTTATAATCTGTTATTATAAGCAACCAAAGTTATCGGCAGTCAAATATGCCTTGAAAAAATGTGAGAAAAAAGGGGCCATAATTAGAGGACTGGAGGGAGTACATTAAATCTTCAATATATCTTCAAACTATTGATATATTCTGTGTCTACAACTGGAAGATAATAATGCATTTAATCAGCCATGCCTTAACCAAGTATTAAAGAGCTTGTGCAGTATTGGTCTAAAACCACACAAGCATAACAAATACACGAAATCCATATTGCACGGAAGGAAAAATATCAGGCAAATATTTTCTGCCTGGAGAAGAAAGAAAATAATAGCATCATAATGGCGCAGTTAAACATCGAGATCACTATGTGTCCATCAATATAAAAATATCACAGCCAAATAAAATCAGTGCAAGAGCATGAAATTCGAGGAAACAAATACCACAAGTTCAACAGTTTAGATATTTAAAAAACAGAATCATCAAAGACACCTGAATCATTTGGACGAGGTTGATGCAGCCTGAAGAAAGAGCTTCTCCATAAACTGACAACAATTTATCTCCCAACTGAAACCAGGTATCTCCATAACTGCACTTTCCTGGCAAAACCTTCCTAAGGAGACCTTGCAGAACCATTCTAGCACAAATAGAAGCTGATTAAAATCAAAATTAACAATCTGTTTCTCGCTGTATTTCAGAGAGAAATTAGAATTATACTACAAGGTACATGTGTGTGAATTCCAGATGCCAAAAATTACGAACAATTCAAATGTGACAGTGTCAACTAATGCTTTTTTATCATTTTACCTTTGGCATTTTGCTGAGAATGGAAGAAAGAAACAATAAAAAATGAACATCTTGTCCGTACATTCATTAGCTTTAGCAACTAGTGAATAATTCAGGTTTTTAGAATACTAGTATACAGATTTATATTATCAAACCCAACAAAATGAACCTTAACAACCTAGTAACAGAATAATCAGCCGCTCTCTTATTTGCATTCAGCTACCAATCTCCCCTCCAAAACACTAAGCCTTAGTGTTGTTCGCTATAAAATCAGCCTATCTTGCCCCCAAAGAAACAAACAAACAAGAAGACAGAAAAAAAAGAAATCAAGTCACACCAATGTATGAATATCAGAGGTCAAAGAACACAGCTCACTCATATAATACATACTCTAAGGCTGCATTAACAAACCTACCTCTAAGAAAATGATAAGAGGCTCAAATCAGAACAAATGTGGTAAAAGGCCAATCAAGATCTTATAAAAAATCATAAATCTAGAGAGATTCCAAAAAAAAATATAACATTTTCCTCCGAGAGAGTAATCTATAGTGATCAAACCCAAACAGACAGAATTTAAGGAACTAGAGGATGTGCCTTCATTAAATTTCAATTTTAATGCAGTAAAACTCATTTTAAGTACATTTAATTACGAAATGATTCGCTTCAGATGTCAGGTTATTTCGAGACAACCTGAGTGATTTCAGCCAAGTCCAATCTGATAAACTAACACCTCAAAAGTTTCACCTTTTAAACATGAATCTTCCACGAAACAGGGCCACTATTCCATAATGAGCCCTTAATTCACAAAATTCGGCCACCCCTTTCTACAATATATTTTTCAATGAACAATTGGAATTAACAAACTTCATACAGGATTTGGTCTAAAATGAACTATCACCCTTCCATATTCCTCAACAAACCCTCAATTGACAAAATCCGGCACTTGTTTTAAATTGATTTAACCCTGATTGTCACAATAACCATTATGAGACCTTTGAATTTAGCCACATTCGAAGAAGTGGCTTGAGATTAATCAACTTTAAACGTTTTCATCTGTACAATCTAAATAAAGCCCCAAACATGTACTAACTTCCTTTTCATCCAAGAATCATCAGATTCTATTTCCAGTATACCAAACATCAACCTCATCTAATTGACCAGGAGAATGATCACCAAGATAGACAGACCTAGAAGAAAAATAAAACCACCTTGGCAAAGTAAAAAATTAGCTGTTCTCTGTTGACATAATACAGAGCATTTTAATGCACAAACTTACATGAAAATGGACGGTTTAGTTCAAGCTGTTAATGTCAGTACTGAGTCTTTTATTCTGCAGTTAGGAGTGTGCTTGGTTTGGGAATCAATAATATTTTCTCTGAATATAAATGATCTTTTCTCTAAGCTATAACATGATCTTAGTTCAGAAGGCAAATCTCTACTCTCAGCCTCTGGGTCTGGGGCCTAAATTCTTATGCTCTTCAGCAATTTGGCAGCAATAACCCTTCCCATAGAGAACATCACAAGTTCTTGCAGCAATGGATATGCATTTCCCAATTCCCATCATCTGAGATCATTTTGGTAGCACGTCCAGTTAATAATGAGAGCAGCACCCTAAACCCCTATTGTGCTAAAATCGTGAGTGTTGAGGATCATTATCTTGAAATTCCTGTAATATAATGCTTAAAGTTGTTTCTACTGATCCCTATCTATCTTTGTAACACAGAAAGTGCATTCAGAATATTAAAAAAATCATTTTAATGCACATGACTAGTTACTGGGTAAGGAGCAACCCAAAGAAATCGAACATTGCTATGCCTTTCCATAAAACAATCCCTTCAATGGTAAAGATGCAAGTACAAGTGCCAGTTCAATTTATTTCCATAAAGATCGTATCTCATAATCTCAGCCACAGAAAAAGCACATAGTCTAATCCTGAAGACTTCTCGCATTCTAACTATAAAAAAACGCAGCACATATCATAAAATTAATGGTCAGCCGCACACAAGAGATCACATCATCCAACAATCTACAACATAATAAAAACACATTATCAGGTGTACAAAATTGATGTGGAAATGCAACCGGTTGTTTTTTCTTAAACTTAAGGTTTACAAGTTAATTCATAGATAGAAATAAATTTTCACCAGAACTGCTAAAACTAAAATTACACATACCGGTACTCCATCTCCTCCACTCCATAATCAAAATGAAGATATTTCAAATGAGAAATTACACCATCAAGGTCACTGCCCTCCAAATATTCCTTCATAGCATCTAAATGCACAACCTGGACACATCTCTGCACCAACCTAAGCACCTTATCCTCAGCCTCTCTTTGCTTCCCTTTCGACCTCAGTGTAATGGCCATCCCTGATTTCTCCTCCGCAACTGCTCCCAATTGCTTCTCGATATTCAAACACAACACATCAAACACCTCCCGGTTGTCCAATACAACCCCCTTCAGAACCATCATTTCCTCCTCCAAAACAGCCTCCACCTCCACCTCATCCTCCCCTTCCAATACTAAATCAGGCCCCAAACGGCATAACCCGACATCAGATATCGCATCTAAAACCCTCAAGCACTCCCCCAAGTCATAATGCAGCGCCCTGAACCCCTCGTCCTTAGCCAGAAACTCAACGGGAGTGCCAAACAACCTCTTGTCGTGACCGCTTTCATTAACCCTCTTTTTGATGCTCTCCAGCACCCTGTAACCAACAATCTGAACATAGAGCAAAAACTCGGCCCTCAACTTCAAACTAGCTTCATCGAAAGACCAGACGTGTGAAACGGCGTCATTGAATTGAAGCAGCTCGAGGGTGGACAAAAAGGCGAGCAGCGATGGGGAAGGGCAGGAGTGCGGGGACCAGAGAACGGAGTCCAAACGGCCGCCTTTGGCAACAATTGTCTGCAAGATGGAGCGGGCTAGGTCGGGGTTTCGAGCTCGGAGAGTGCGCAAAGTGGCCCGGAGCGGCTCGAATTGGGCTAAGAAGAGGTGGTTGGCGGCGAGCTTAGTGAGAAGCTCAGTTTCTCTGTCTTCCATGGCGGTTTCTCAAAGGTACATCCTCCGTCGTGCTTATCAGAGCACCGGTGAGATCGGTGAAAGTGAAGTAGGAAGAGAGAGGAGAGATCAATTTGGCTGTCTGGAAACAAGTTAAGAACGGAACCCGGGACAAACCAGCCTACTATTGTCGTTATCAAAATATTCACTAATTGATGTCAAAAAGCCAAATATTCACAAATTATACAATGGAATGCTCTAAGGCCAATGCAGTGCGATCTCTCTTATTAATTAAATATATTATTTGAATCAAACTCTCTTTTCCATTGTACCCTAAGAGACCACTCTTTCTTTTTTTCACAGTGGTAAGAGACCGCAATGCACTATTCATAGACCCTACTTGATTTTCTCTATCTTACTCATTAATTTTACCATTAACATTTAATCTAAATAAATTTGTTCACCAAAATTAAGTTGAATGTGAAATTGAAATAATACATTATAATATTATTTTTTATTTTTTTCAAAAATTTATTTTTTTTGGTTCTTTTATATATTACAGATTTTTTTTATATTTTACATATTTTAAAACTAATTTTACAAATTTTAAAAAAAATTCCAAAAAAAAGAAAAAAACAAATGTTGGGACACGTGGCCCAATCAGAGGGTGCCACGTGTCCCGTCAGAATTTTTAAAAAAAATACTGGTTAGTAGGACACGTGGCCCAGTGGCAGGGCGCCACATGTCCCGTGAGGGGACAAAAAAAGGGGCCGCCCAGTCTGACGCAATGGTCTCTTGACCAGTCTCTTGGTAAGAGACTTTTGGGTGGTCTCTTGTTAAGATATCACTTTTGAAACCTCTACTGTGGGCATTTTCGGTCTCTAGAGTGATCTTTTAAAATTAAGAGAACATCACTGCACATGCCCTAAGAGCATGTACAATGGTAAGCCCGAATAGAGATCATTCTTGCAGTTTCAGTTCATTAAATAATCAATCTCTCTTTTCCACATCAACAATTTAGCTCGCAACTAAATCACCTCTCTTTTTTTACAGTGGTTGAGCCCACTTTGAAACCATTTCATGGACCCCTCTAGATTTTTCTATCATACTCATTAATTTTACTTTTAATATTTAATTTAAATAAATTTACCTAAAAAATAAATTCAAATATGAAATTTAATAATAAATTTGTAATTTTTTAATTTAATTTCATTTCAAAAATATATAATTTTTAAAATTTATTTTATGAATCATAATTAAAAAGAACCATATATATTTTTAAAGAATGTAATTTTGATTTTTAAAAATAACCAAAATTTAATTTAGATTTTGAAAAATAAAAATCAGATTTTATAAGAAATTTTTCAATTTTTGGGTTTTTAAATTAATACAAAAGAATTTTTTAGATTTTTAAAAAGTTTTTTTAAAATTTGGTTGGGACACGTGGCACCACCAGATTGGGCCACGTTTCTCTATCTGATTTTTTTTTAAAGGGGCGGTGGTGTCACATGGGCAGCTCTCGGGCAATGTGCTGGGCGCGGGCTCAATTTTTGAGCTGGATCAGCAAGCTGTTTCAATACAGTCAATTTTTTAGTTGGACCAGCAGGCTATTTCAATGCAGTCAATTTTTGAGCCCTCACTATGAGGGTTTTCGGGCTCAATTTTTAACTGTGCCTAAATTTAGCCCCTCATTGTACATGGTCTAAAGAGTTATTTTCTTTCTTATTTATTATTTAACCAAAAATTTTTATTTTTTTACAACACAAAGATATTACACAAAGTCTTATATTCAATAACTAATATATTTTTTCTTTTTAGAAAAATAATCGTTCATAAGTGTTGAGGAAAACGCTCAGCAATGATTACAACAAGTGGAGTTGCCATCAAACTCAACTAACATCTAACAATAACTAATTTATTGCAAGAATATCTAAATTACATGGCAACTAAACTAATCGTCTGTATTGTTGCATGTCAAAGATCCGATAAAACTGTAATCTCACCATCAAGATATTAAATCACTTCTAGCGAAAATTCTAAACACTTGGTAGATAGGAGCGTATCACGCATTAATCACTTCGTTAAACAGGGATCTTCAAAATTGCAGCACCACTCCAAAGCAAGATCTATGTGTATCTGTCTCCTGTGAAACCGTCTCATGGTAGGACCAAGGACTAGAGCGAAAATAGCAAAAAGCAAACAAAATTCAGGGGCGAAATCTGAAATGCTTTGGACTCGGGGTAAATAATGAAAAACACAAAAAATGGGGGTTCAAATAGCAAATAAGCAAAAATAACTACAGAACCGACTCATCTCCTTCTTCTCGCCTTCTCCGAGCGTCACTGCATCGCCTCTCCGCCATCTCGCCTTCCCCGACTTCTCCTCGCCTTCTTCGTCATTGCATCACCTTCTCCGTCGTCTCCTCGACTACTTTCATGGAAATTGTAGAGATTCGCAAAAATAAATCGAAACCCTAGTTTGAGGCTTGAGGTTGCGCTAGTTTCTCCAGCTTCAAATCGCGGCCGACGATTGTGAATAAACTCTAAATCTCAGTCAACGGAGTTCTCCGACCACGATTCTTGTGTTTTCTATGGACTTTTGGCTTCAAATCGCATCGGGTCACGTCGTCAGAGCCCAGGAATTCATTATTTGGTTCACTAGCGTCTTCGTCGGAGGCCAGGGATTTGCAAGGAAGTTGCGTTGGCGTCTTCGGCTGCGGAAATAGACGGTTGCTGGTAGCTGGCAGCTGGCTCCGGTGCGTCGACTCATTAAGTTCAAGTGGTTTTCCAATGATTTTCCAACGCCACTTACCGAATCCAACAATAGTTCATCATACGGGCCTCATACAATTTTGACCCAGTTTAAATGGGCCTTTTATCACTATTACTAAAATATGCAATTTAAATATAAGCAAATCAATTTTAAATTGTAAAATATCAAATAAATTAGTTTAAAAATCAAATTAAAATTAAAAAATTATTATAATATATATTATTATAGTTAATAATACAAATAATAAATTTAGATAGTGAAACATCAAATGAAATAATAAACATATCAAACAAAAATATCTAAACATCAAATAGAAATCTTAAAAATACAAAAATTAAATAGTAAAAATATCAAATATAATACTATATACATCAAATAATAATAGTAAAACATCAAATAAAATAATAAAAAAATAAAAAAACAACTAATTTTCCAAATGATCAATTGATCTAAAACTAGTTTGTAGGGACTTGATTTTTATATACTGTCATACTATGATGTTACATTGTGACGCAGTGATAATTCTTTTTTTTGTTTTACAAAAGTAGTGATGAGAACTTGATAAAACATCATACACTGACAAATCAAAATCGAAGAAATTCAATGAATTATCCCAAACACAACAAATACATATAAAATTAGCATATGAAAGTGGCAAAATTTAATTTGAAATTTCAGGTTAGCATGTGAAAATGTCAATCGTCATAACTATCGAACTATCGAACCATCAAATATCATTCATTACAAAAGGGTTCAAATGTCCTAAAAATCGCTAACATAAAAACTGAAAAATTCAAATCAGGATAAAATATTAGTAACAATCAAGTGCATCAACACTAATACTAGCAATCAACCATCATAACTGAAAAAACAATGTCAAACAATACATCATAAACAATCAAATTCTATTTTCCCCCGGTATGTTTCCCTTTGCGGCTGTTTTTTCACAGACTTGCCTTCTCCTACTGGTTTTGAAGAGGATGACTCTCTTACTACATCAACACACAGATCAAAGGTCGACTACGGTTTTCTGTTCAAGGGAGCACCTTCAGGAGCATGATTCCTCATACTATTTTTTATTAACTCATCAAAAGCACCGTAGAGCTCTGACTTGGAAAGTATTCATGTGATATAATATAAAACTTCATATAATAAAAGCATCAATATATATAATTAAAATATTACTAAAGCACACATAACATCACTGACAAATACATTGAGAAATACAACATACAATATTTAAAAAAATCAATCTCGGACTTTAAAAACATCAACAACACACACTATAATATCAAAACAACAAAAATGAACATCAGTTGTATACTTAAACACAAAAACACCACAAGCATCAAACACTAAAATTAAAAACATTACACCAACACACATAAAAAATACTTAGAGCTTAAATATGAAAGATCAAAGATAAAACTGAAACATCAACAACAGTATCTAAAACATTACAACTAAAAAAAGAAAAATTACAGTTTCTATTGCATTTTCGATTGTAGCAAGAGTGGGCAAGTGTTCTTAGACATCTAAGAAATAATAACAACACCACAAAAATTAGCATAAATAGTAATAAAACGCTAAGATATCACACACAATCAAAACGACAAAAATGAACATCAATTGCACACTTAAAACACTACAAACATCAAATACTAAAATTAAAACATCACGGCAATAGAGATAACAGTACTTAAAACTTAAACATCAAACATCAAACGTAAAACCAGAAACATCAATAACAGTATCTAAAACATCATATCAGAAAAATAACAAAATTTACAGATCTTCATTCCTTCTCAATTGCAACAGTAGTGGGAAAGCATCCTTAGACATCTAAGAAACATCAACAACAACACCACAAAAATTAAGAAACAACAACGCAAAAAGTAGCACAAATCGTAACAAAACCCTAAGATATCACACACAATCAAAACTTAACATCAATTGCACACTTAAGCATGAAAAAAACCACAGTGAAACTAAAACATCACACCAACACAAATAACAATACTTAAAACCTAAAAAATTAAACAGAAAACGAAAAACGAAAAACATCAATAACCGTATCTAAACAGCACTGCTGAAAAATAATAGAACTTACAGATCCTCCTTCCTTCTCGATTGCAGCAGCAGTGAGGCAAGTCTTCTTAGACATCTAAGAAACACCAGTAGGAACACAAAAATTAGCACAAATCCATAAGAACAATTCACCAAACACAAAAAAATAGAGAAATCACCAAATATTAACATAGTGAACAACATAAACCCTAAAACACACAATAGAACACACTATAAAACATGAATGAACTACATAATGAACAAATACCACAAAATAAGCACAATAATACTCAATATAACCTACACAAACCCTAGAAAATTACATGAACAAAAAAATTAAAAACAACAAAATAGCATAAAATCAGAGTTAAGACATTACCTTCAAAGATAAACACAAAACGAAGGTTGAATTGTGTTATATCGCAAGAAATCGAAGCTAAAATTCATTTCCCATTTTCTTTTTTTTTCTTTTTTCCTTCTTCCTTTTTTCCCTTTCACATTGCCTCACCACACCCACAACCACCAAATCCATCCCCCACCGCCCAACCTGACTCTATCATTCTGAAAACTACTCCACCGCGCCACCTCATTTTTGCTCACATTCGCCTAGCCATTATCTTCGATGCCCCCACATCCACAAGCTCATCCATCAAATGGGCTTCTACGAGCACCTCGTCAACCAGTGTGTCACCTCCAAAGCCTCCCTCACCGCCACGCTCTTCCCCCTCGACAAACTCACAGCCAAAGCCCTTCACATCATTCACCGTCATCATCCTTAAAGTCTCCCCCACCCCTTTCGTACCCACCACTCAGGAACAAGATCACGATTTCTAACCAATTCTCAAGAACTTTCACTTGGAGCTCCCCTTTGATGTTGCTAAGAATGAGACGTTTCGATTAGGGATCAACTCTGCGGGTATCGAGTTGTTCTTCCCCAAATACTTGACGTTTCAAGTGAAGCCTAGATTATACATAAAGAACATGTTCAGGTGGGAGGCGTACCAGAAGAACAGTTTCAAGTTGATGTTGTTCTCATCCGTGGCAGCACAAGCGACGAGGATGAGGGGGGCTGGATGGTCTGAGAAGAAGAATACGCGGAGGGGGCTAGGTTTTAATTCAAAATGCAAGGGCTAGATTTTAATTAAAATATGAGGGGGTGTATTTTAAACAAAAGATGCAGGGGCTGGATTTTTAAATAAAAAGGATGAAAAGTCATTTTCACCCCAACTTTATCACAAATTCAGCAATTAATGGTATAAATTTCAGAGTTACAGTTTGACCTTATAGAATAGTTGCAACTCAATACTTTTGTTAGTTGATGGGCCAAAAGTGTTCATAAAAAATGACCAAAGGTGAATGATGGTGACAGATCAGGGGTTATTGAAGTCATTTTCCCTAATTAATATGACTAATAGGGTGATTTGATATTTATATTTATTGATAGCATTGAGGTACTTATAACTATAAATTATTTTAAACATAGATCTCAACATATAAATAATTATAATAAGATTTTTTGTGATTGGTCTATCCGTTAATCAATTTAACAGGAGTCATTTTTCAAGATATTATTATTAGGAAAACATAGTTTAACGGTTCATCAAACTTTCTGATCCGCAACTATGAATCTATCCAATGGAGGATCCAGAACAAATATTGAGTAGAGGCTATTAAGAATAATGAACAAAATTTTTAGTACTCCTCATTTTAAATCTATTTTAATAAAAGAAAATAGATTCACAAATCACAACTTCAAATCTTTAATTTCCCATCACAACTTTAAAACTCATATAATCTTTAAATAAAATTTTAAAAAGTAGTATTCAAGATTTTAAAAGTTTAAAGTACAAAAGATTGAAATTCAAATCTTCTACTCCACATGATCAAAATTTTGAATATTTTACAGAGGAAGTAGGGTTTCCTCGGTTATGTAATCTCATCATTTTAATTTTTGCAAACAGAATGGAACAATTGGAATATGACAAAAGGTGGAAGGTCTCAAAATCTTTCTGAAGATATATTATGCGCATGCAATAGATTTTTAGAGTTGGCGATTAGGGCTTTTAGACCCTTTGCAGAGAAGTAAAAGAAGCGAGTTGGGCAGAAGAAGAAAGGGTTTCTACTTTTTATATAGTTTAAAGTTAAAACTTGGTGTGTTAGGAGAAAATGCATCTTCCTATAAGCGTTTCAGTTTTCTAAGTTCATATCTTTGAGCAGATGGATTTAGTTTTAATATCAAAATAGGTCTAGACTCCATTAATTAGCCATGTTTGATTAAGATTCTTATTTTGGATTGGCTGGAAGGCTTGGGAAACTATATCGTTGTATCATGAGAAGTGAAGAAGACAGAGAAGTAAAGCCAATTGCAGAAGTTAAATCGAAACATAGGAGAATAATTTGAAGACAGAGAAACCTCTTTAAATAGAGGATCATTCAATGCTAAAAAATACACAACCAACGAGAGGAAGAACCAATCAAAATATATGTACAGTTCTAGAAATAAGACAATGAGTGATACTTCTTTGATACCACTATCAGAGGACTTTTTCACTCCACCTGGTTCATATTTTTCTAAGGAATATCATAAACCAGTAGTTTCCTACACTGATCTTTCTCATATTAATAGGACTACTAGAAGAGGGGGAGTAGTGACAATCACGCAAGAGGACATTGAAGATGCATAGAGATAAAGCATGACTGTTTGTTGGCTTACTGGATGGATAATAGAGACTTCAGCGCTGAAAAATTATTCCAGTACTTGCTGGAGTATAGCAGCAAACATTCATCACATGTAAAAAATTATTATGTGATCAAATTTCAGTCAAGAGCGGAGGCGTTGGCAGTGGTGCACAGAAGTCCCTTTGCAATGGTAGGCGGTTTGCTGGAATTTAGAAAATGGGGTGCTAGGATATCAGTGAGGGAGATTGAATGTGAATAAAGTTAGGATCCCAATCCAGATTCATGGCATCTTATCATAATGCTTCTTCCTAGCCTTGCAATCAAGATTGCAAACAAGGCATGTGATATTATTGATGTGGATATTGATTTATGGCCTAGAATGAATCTGAAATATTTGAGTGTGACTATGTGAGTAGTTCCAGGGGTTCCTTTAATTTCTGGCTTTTATGTGAATTTAGTTAATGGGGCTAGGGTTTAGGTGGATGTGAGGTATGAACTATAAGTTATGTCATTGTGGTGTAATATGACATCCTTGTCAAAGGTGTCCTATAGTGGATGATAATGACTTGGAGTATTTTATTTATGGACATTTATAAGCTCATAACGCTGGTAGGGGTACCAATATAGTATATGATCCTAGTAAGGAGATGTTTTTTTCTTCATTGAGAGCTTACTCTCATAGAAAAGCTAAAAGGAATACTATTATCAGGGATGGTTACGTGGAGATGAGGTGTGAGAAATATATTGAACTGCCTGATGATTGGGTTAAGGAGGGTTTTTCTGTTTTCGATGGAAATGGATAATCACCATCCTCAGAAGAACTGTATTGGCCAAGGAAGCACAAGAGATGAAGGTGGTGGGAATAACAAAAATAGAAATGATGGTGGTGGTCCTTCTCAATTTAGGCTTAACCCGTGTTTTAGAACTAACCAGTGAAATCAGAATCAGCAACAGCAGTAGCCCTAACAACCTCAAAATCCACAAAATAATTTATCTAGACTAAATTGTTTTTTAGTCTCCAACATACCATCTTTTACCATCTTTTGGTTCTCGAGAGCAAACCCACGTTTGTTTAGTACCCTACATATTCAAAGTAAAATTTTTGTCCCCTGAAACCAGATTTGGTGGTTTTCATCTTTTGACCCCAAAAAATAAATACTTTTTTATATGGTTAGGGGTATTTTTGTAATTTCACTTATTAAAAAATATTAAAAAATTAAACCTCATCCCGTCGCCGTTAAACGCCGTCGCCGACGTCTGCTGCCGCCTCAGGCCGTGCGTAAGTCACACGAGTCTTCTTCTTCCATTTGGCGCGTGCATTACACGTGCACATCACATGCGTCCACCATCTCACTCCGCCACCACCACTGCCGCTGACCTCGTCCGATCGACGCCATCCAGCGAACCCTAACGCCGGTGAACCCCAATCTAGCTCTCCCTTTCTAGCTCTGCCATGATTCCCGATCCATCATCATTTCTTAATAACCATATCATCCTGAGGCGGCGAACCCTAGAACCGACGAAGGGGCCGGCGGCGAGGAAAATTTGGATGGCAACGAGGATACTGCGAACCGATGAAGATGATGTTTGATGGCGATGAGGGGGCGACGAGGATGTTGTGAACCGGTCTGCGACAAGGAAAATCTGGCCGGAGAAGGCGGTGGCGGCTACGGAGAAGGAGGCGGCATGCAGTTTTTTCTATTTATGCTATTTTTCTTTTCAATTTTTGCTCTTTTTATTTTTGCTATTTTTAATAAGTGAAATTACAAAAGTATCCCTAACCATAAAAAAAGAATATATTTTTTGGGGACCAAAAGATGAAAACCACCCAAAATATGGTTTTGGGGACCGAAAATTTCATTTTGAATATGTTGGGTACTAAAAACGTGGTTTTGCTCTCGGAGACCAAAAGATGGTAAACGATGGTATGTTGGGTACCAAAAAAACAATTTAGTCATTTATATAATGGGAATCTCCCAGAAGGATTCATGTATGATGTGGATCAAGTTGATACGGAGATTATGAATAGAGATGAAATGGAGAACCAATTACAGGGAACAAGTATAATGGGTGAAGGTTGTCAGAATGCAGTAATCATAAATGACCAGATGCGGAATGTAGCTATGATGGCTCAACCCATTCAGTTGATAGAAGCTGATACAGTGGAGAGCCAATTGATCAACATGATTTGCAAATTACTCAAGAGACTTCAATGAGTATTAATAGTTCTGGTAGTAGTCTGGGGCTTACTCAGTTTACCCAACAGTTAACTCAACAACTTTTGCAGGTGCGGGAGAAAGAAGCACAAACTAGTACAGTAAGGGGGATTGGTGTGAATGATCACTTGATTGAATAGTTTCAGGTCCAAAACCCAAACAGTTGAATATTGAATAAGAATGCTACTCAGTTGGAGGGATCTCATGAGACGGTTGGAAGAAGGAGTGATGAGACGTCAAATACATGTATTTTCCAAAACGTTTAATCTTTTTTTGTTCTATTCTTTTGGAATATTTCTAGATTTAGGTAGGTTTACAACATAAGGGGTTTAGATGACCATATTTTGGTTTTCATATCTAAATCTTTCATTTTGTAGTCTATGTTGAGTCTAATGGATTTGTGTCCTTATGAATGATGTGCTCGCTTCATACTCTCTTTTTAGCACATTAGAAACTCATATTTGTAATATATTAGGGTTATATGTAAGTTTAATGTATGTTTTGTTGATAAGAAGGTTAGGATGATGATTTATGATTTATATCTTAACTCTTTAGTTTAAGGGGTTTTTGGAATATTCTTCATCATCATGCTTATGATTAAAGATGCAAGAATGAAAACTCACAAAGAAAAAAGAGCTTATAAATGAAGGCCAATATGATTTGGTTGAAGAAAAGATCCAGATTTGAAGAAAGAAGACTGCCCGATCGACGCGAAACTGGCTGGGTGCATTCGATCGGGCGCACAACCAATGCACCTAGCTGCACGCCCATGTGCCTAATACAAAGGAGTAAAACTGTCCTCGGATGGAAATTTGCACAACCTACATGGTGGAGTGTGCAGCAGTGCATCGGTTGCTCAGACCGTTTCGACCGTGCGTCGGCCAGCGCCTGATGTGCGCTTAAATGGGGCACGCAGCCCGTGCACATCTACTACACTTTTGACTTTTCTTGGTTCATTTTTGACCACATAGAAAATGAATAGCCTCTATCTTATCCTCGTTGATATGTCTGACTTTCTCCCTCTAAAAACTCTAGTTTTCACTAACTTCTCTCCATTTATTTCTTATCTATCAAGGTATTTCATCCCCTTGTTATGGGTTTTAGTTATCTAGGCTAAATATACTCTTGGGAGCAATTGGTAAGCATTTCTTATATGAATTTCTGAGTTTGGTTTTATCCTATCTTGTGGTTTGATTATCAAGTATGGTATATGCTTTGTTGTGTGATTAATACATGATTTAGACTAGGATTATCAATTAGTTAATGATTGTGAATTGATTGTTTGCTAGGTTTTTGGTCAAACCCGGAAGACTTTGTCTTTTTGTGGATGTGATTATTGTTGATTGATGCCAGGTGTAATTAGAGGGGATAACTAATTATGATTGTTGATTGAATAAATTGCTTAGGTTTAGGATTATTTTGAATGGGTTTACCTAATTATCAATGTGGCTCATTAATAACGTCTAGCATGAAGGCCGATCCTCACATTCGTAATTAGTATATATACTTGTTTTATCTATATGTTTCTCGCTTGTGAGAAACTGTGTTAGTTTTGTTGGGTCTCCATATTTATTGCTATCTTCGGGGCATTCTATGATGTCGATCGTCTAGAGTGAACCGAGGTTGAAGGTTATTTTGTGGCACCGATCGCCCATTCTAGCTATAACCAAGGAGAGGTGGGAAATGTTTTCACTCAAAAGGTGTTGACAAGTTCTCCACAATACATGGTCAATGCATGATAATAGTATAATTAGTGTGATCAAAGGATAACTAGAAATGTAAATCAATTACGCCCAATCTTAGATACATATTTCGTACTAGTTGTGATCATAAATACATCGGTTGTTCTAATTGTTTGTTAATCTAATTTCTTAAAGTAGTCGTAGTGTTTTCTAAACTCAAAAATCCTCCACTTTGTTACCACACACTTAGAGTGACATCTTTGTGTGCTTTTAACTACATTCAACACTCTTAAAACCCCTTTTCCTCTTGGATGACCCTGACTTTCCACTAGCTACTTTCTAGTAGTTAGTAGAAATCAAGGCCTATAAATGTTATCTTTGATAGGCTTAGCAAAAAAAATTGACAACAACTGAGTACAAAAGGATGTTAATGAGGCAAAAGATGAAAATCAGTTTGGGAGTTGATGATATGGACAAAGGAAGAGGTAAACAATCACAAATTGAGGAGGCAAATGAAAAGGTGGTGGCATATGATTGGAAGTCAAAGCAAGGGGAAATCTCTAATCATGAACCAATAACTCTCATAAGGAAAAAGGTCATAGTTAGGAAGCATTCACAATCTGAAGAGATGAATGAAGAGGAATGACCCGCCCCTTCCCGGTGCATCATTAAACACACAAGAGGAGGTTTTCTATGTTTTAAGGGTCCATGATAAAATTTATAAGTTGCTCCCGTTCCTACTACTATGCTACTAATAATGGTAGATAGTGAAAAGTATCGGGGGAGTCCACAGAGATTTTATGAGTCTAGAAAATAGCTATGCAAAATCTTGGTCGGGTCGTCAATCCAACCATATGTTAGAAATAACAAGTATTATGAAAATAACCATTGGGGGGTTTCCAATTATCAGCTACTAGCATGTAAACACAGAAATAAACTATATTAACTAGAGCTTGGGGGTTTTTTGCGTAACATGATCGATAATTGGCTCTTATCCTCGTTTCTTATGCCCATGTCACATAGTGTGGAGATAGCCATATATTTCCTTCGTCTGTCACACAAGGTACTACCACCAATACATGTTCATCTCACCGTCTTCATAATTAGGGATGTGCTCTAATCTAATGACTCAGCAAACCATCCCCGTCTCTTACTCTCAATGTTAACGTGCCTCCGCTTGGAGGAACAAAGCCCACCTAAAAGGGCAATGCCTCGCATAGATCGCAACAGTTAGATATGAAAGTAACGACATTACATCCCGAACTCTCCATTATGGATCTCAATCCCTAGGCCTAGAGAGGCAAAGGGAATTGATATCTTGTGATGACTCTAAAGTTAGCATGATTTTGTGAATTCTCTAAGTCGGCACAACCCTAGTTGCTACAAACAATCATGCTAAATCTATCGGGTAAGCCAAGGGTTTCCCCTCGTTGGGATTTCCGAATCAACCGCCCAACATGCAATTCCTCCACGACTATCCAACTAGAATTATAGTTTAACGCATGAAAAGATATTTCATCAAGGTAACATGAATGCACTCATCTCACCCGTTTCTTGAACCTACTCCATAATTCTAACACTCCCAAGATAGCAATGATATCTAACATGATAATATGCTAGCATACGTGTATGGATGCATCATGATAATGACATAGCATAAATCTCCAAAGAAGATAAATCACACATCAAGCACAAATATTCATCGGAATTAAGATAGGAATATCTAAACCTCAAAGGGCCAAAAATCTAATCATGAATACAAATACACCCCAACTTTGATACACTACTCCCTAGACATTGAATTCAAATATTTCATTGGATTCAATGCCATTTGGGTAAAATGGAAAATAAAAGATAAAAAGAAAGAGATCTAGAGAGAAGGAGAAGTGTTTTCTCTCACTAAAGTACTCTTGAAATGAAAATATGAACATAAAAACATAAACCCTAACTGGCATTGGTCTATATATTTAGTAGTAGTTAACTTTGCCTAAAAATAGGCCCAAAAGTGGCAAAAATCCCTAATATCCACAATTGGTGAGGGGTGCTTTGTGTCACGGTCGTGTCGGTCGTACTGTCGCAGGGTGCAGGACTTGGCACAAACCGTGTCGGTGGTAATGATGCAGGGCTCTGGTGCGGGTGCGAGTGCGGGATATGCTAAACACACTGGCACAGGGCACCGGCTCTGGCAATGGTTGTTCTCCTTCGTGCCAGTGCGACTCATGTCATCCAGTGCGGGCTGTTGGCCAGGTCTTCATTTTACTCCTTATCCATACCATGTGTCGTTTGGCGTGCCTCATCGTTTGGATCCTCTTTTTGCTTAGTACCCGGTGCCCCCCACGTCATTCTTCATATCTCGTGGATTGGTCTTAGCATTTGTGACTTGAAAAGGCATGGGCTGTGTAAAACAAAATATCCTGCCCCCATACTTATCCAATTTTGGAGTGAAAAGTGACTTGGAGTGGCACGACCAGCCGAAACGGGGACCTCCCGTGGTGAAATATGACACATCATGTACCAGTTGATATGGGTCGTGTCAAGGTTCCTGGACACGGGCCGTTCCATCTGGTACGGATCGTGCTAGCTCTTGGTTCGTGCTAGCTCTTGGTTCATGCCAAGCTTGTGCGGTCCGTGCCGGCCACTGCTGGTTCGGTTGCTTAACTTCTTTGCTCCGCTACGGTTGAACCGTTGGTCTAATTTGAGAGTTCTTGTAGTCGATTTCATAGCGCTTGATAAGATGAATCCAATGGAGAAATTATCAAGTGTTTATTATTCTCAGATATTTCCTCGAACTTTGTGCAACTCCCGGACAACAATTCTTCCGCTTTGGACTTGGCCTTCGTGAATTCTGAATCCACCTTTCTTGGCCCCAATTCCATCTACTACCATGAATTAAGGTTCATGGCCTTAAAATCTACTACCACCCTTCCGAGTGGCCTTCAAATCTACTACCACGACTTAAGGTTCGTGGCCTTCTACAAAAGATAATAAGAAGGAAGTACTCACGAGCCATCTAATGATGAGATCAAAAGGAAGATCTAGCTTCCCATGAATAAAAAGTATCCATTACTTCTAATTAAGTCTACAAAACTCAGGATTTAGACAAGAAAACCAATAATGGCGGTCTAAGCCCTTTGTCGTGAAAACCGAACCAAAACTAGAAGTCAACCAAACAAAAGATGGTAATAAATGTGTTAAATTCATTGGCTAATGCGTGCTATATGATGCACATCAAGGAAGTGATAGATTGGGGGAATCTGCCTCCAAAGAAAAGATTCAGATATCTGATAAACAAGTTTCAGTTAGATACAACTAAAAGTGGATCAGATCAGGATGTTAGCATTTAAGAAGGAGATGGAAGAGGAGAACGAGTGAGGAGCAAGAACATTATATTTTCAAGTAGGCATCTTCCTTTTAAAAAAAGATAAATGTGGAGCAAGCTGAACTAGAAAGCAGTGGAGCAAGGGAGGGATTGCGAGGTTTTCAGGGGAGTACCAAAAAGGTTCCCTCAACACCCATGGGAGTAGCAACATGGAACTGTAAAGTCTTTAATAATGCCTTTTCAAAGAAGAATGTCAATCATCCGGTGAATCGGAAGAAGCTTGGCATTTTATTTATGATGGAAACCATGTCACAACAACAACACTTGGAGGCATGGAAAGAAAATTCAGTATATGATAGGGCTGATTTTGTAGATCCATCTAATGATCAGGGGGGTTAGCAGTATTCTAGAGTAATAATTTATGTGGATTGGTTTTAGACAAGTCACAGATCTTTGTTTTTTTGTTAATTTTTGGCGCCAATAGCTTTACATGGTTCTTAGGTTTGGTTTATGATCACCAGACGAGTTGGATAGACCTTTAATTTAGAATTAATTAAAGGATTTTAGCTACTATTCTCAGTATCCAAAAGTTTTAGTAGGTGATTTTAATCAGGTTCTATCGCAGAGAGATAAAAGAGTTAAAAAATCCAGTCTCTCAACAAAATAGTGGGTTGCATGAAATGTTTAAAATTCATGATCTTCATGAAACTCCAAATGAGGGAAACTGGTATACCTAGAATAATAATAAAAGTCACCCGGACAACATTGTGGAGAGATTGGATAGAACTTTTGCAAATCAACAATGGAGTTCAAGATTTTTGGAAGCAAGAGTGATCAATTTGCCAATTCAAGTTTCAGATCATAGTCCATTGATTTCAAATCTTAATTACTCCAAAGAATATTTTCCCGAAAAAAACTCTTAGGTATGAAGCCTTTTGGGCAAAATCTGCTATCTAGAGTCAAATAGTTAGGAAAGCATGACAGATATAATTGCAACAAAACCAGTTGATACAAGCTAGAAATAATGAGCAGATCACAATTCTCAAACTACAAAATATATTGAGACATTTACACAATCGGAGCAACAGTTCGTACGATAATATGGAGAAGAATATCAAATATCTGGAGAAAATATTGGAAAAATTACAGAAAGGAAATGGATTATATGATAATAGGATTCAGATTGAGGACATTCTACTCAGGGTTAAGGATCAAAATTTGAAGCTGTCTGGTTATTGGCAACAATGATCTAAGGTAGCATGATTAAAGTTAGGTGACAAGAACACAACCTTCTATCATAAATGGGCTACCAAGAGGATAAATGTAAATACCATATAAGGAGTTTACAATAATACATGCCAATGGATCTCAGAGCCCGTTGAAGTCTTTTAACAACACTGTGAACCTTTTCAAATCAGTTTATAAGACTCTAGAATGGTAACCTCCGCCAATATCACGAGAGATAAATTAAGAATCGTTTATGGGAAATAATCTTTGATTACTTTATTATCAGAAAATTCAAGATTTATTCCAGGCATTTACTGGAAGAGAAGTATGGGAGGAATTAAAAACCATGACATCATGGCATCTCCAGGTAAATATGGTATTCCTCCAAGATTTTATAAGAGGTATTGGAGCATTGTGGGAGAGGAATTCACAGACAAAATACTAAGGATTATGAAGCAGGGAGATATTTCTCTTGAATGGAGTAGAACACAAATTGTGTTGATTCTAAAGAAGAAAACACCTACAACAGTTGCTGATTATCAACCCATATCCTTATGCAATAGATTGCAAAGATATTGGCCAACAAGTTGAAAAGACACATGGGGGATTTAATTTCAGAATTAAAAAATGGCTTTGTTCCAGGAAGGAGCATAGCAGAAAATGTGTTATTAGCACACGAATTCATCAATTACATGAAAAAACAGAAGAATGTTGGTGCCAAAAGTTTCATAGCGATCAAATTAGGTATGACCAAGGCTTATGATCAGGTCTCATGGAATTTTCTTGAAAAAGCTTTAAGGAATTTAGGTCATCCTCAAAACTGGATTCGTTTTTAGCATCACGAGTCAGCACAATAACTTATCAAGTGGTTCTACATACAGATAAATCAAAGTTCTTCACACCGGATAAAGGTCTTCGTCAAGGATGTCTTTTACATCCACACCTATTTATTCTATGTCAGCAATTTTTATCCTACTGATTTGAACAAAGAATGCAAATCAACAACAGGCTAGGACTAATAATTTTGAGAGGAGTTCCAAAAACAAGTTATTTGATGTATGATGATTGCCACATATTATTTTAAGAATGCAACATGACTACAGTGGATTAGATAATTAAATCAATTTATCTCTTTGCAAGGTATTCTGTGAAGAGATCGAGTTTTGATAAATTCTCTATTATGTTTGGTCCTAACATACATCCGGATCTAGAGCAACATACTAGATTTACTTGGGAGATTTCTAGAAGGTAAATAGTGTCAAGTTGGAATCGTCTACAGGAAAAAAAGGTATAATTAAAGCTTGCTCAGAACACGACACACACAAGCATCACCAAGTGTGTGCTAAAAATAAGGGTAGTTTGTTTGGAACTCAACTATCAATTAGCATGAAAATTAACATAATAGAATAGGGATAACTCTAGGGAGACTTAAGGCATTTGTTTTACATGTTTAGTTATTCATGGATCCTCTATTTATGTTCAAATCGTAGAGGGTATTCTATCATATTTCCTTGATCAGACGTTATGGAGAGCTTGAATCATTAAAATCTACCACCGCCTCAATGAAAGTTTCCCCCCTTAATCATATCTCACCTCTCTCTGGTTTAACTAGAGATGTCGAATACTCAGTACCACCCTTCTAACCATTACCTCGAAGTTAGTCAACTCAGAAACCTGACAGGGAGACTAACTACGGAGATAGCATTACACCTCGGGACCCAGCGTTAACACTCATTCTAGAAGAAGTTCCACCTTCTAGAACATTAATGTCTCACTCGTGCTCTTTAAGGTATCTTACCATCTTACAATATACTAGCTAAACATGCTTAACAAATGTCCACAAGCACGAATTTAGCCTAATCTAACAAACCCCATAACAAAATACACATTATCATTAAAGAGAAGAAAATAAAGAGCATTTAGTGTTCAAACTAGGGTTTTTTACCCATAATTTTTACACTTTGTTCAATGGACAAAGGAAGACTTTTGTTGGTGGGAGGAGAGAATTTTTAAAGCAGAGGTAAAACCCTAGTTAACATGGCATGCGTAGACCTTACAAATTTTCATGTTCTGCGACCTAGGTATCTACTTGGTATCCTGCATTTGCATACTAAGTGGGTCCGCGAGCCGGGATTCTTCTTGGCACCTGGTCTGTGGACTGAGTGCCACAGACTGTGGCTAGAACTTTGTCCTTAGGTCTTGAGGCTCTTATGGTGATCGCGAACCATGTAGTTCTCTACAATGTGCGAGCCAGGACTTGTTTTTCTGGTCTTGGCTAAGAACTGATGATCGCGAACCATGCATATCTGCACGGACCGCAACCAGAGTGTTCCGTCTTCCTTTGCTCATTTTCCTCTCCTCTTCAGTCCTACTCAAGCTATCTTCTACCATTTAAGTTTTGGCCTTCATTTTTTTTACCATTCTTGCGAATGACCTTCTTCCGATGATTCGATCTCAGCTAAGCATTCAAAACTTCAATTCTAGATCCAATCATAGAAAGAACTAACTAAACAATCAAGTGCTTGAAAAAATAGAGGAATTAAAGTGTATAATGATTTTAACCCCATACTTGATAAAGCATTCAATTTCCTAACTAACAACCAACAAAACACTAAGTTAATGATGACAATTGTGCTAAACTGGTAGCATAAACCAGTGTCATCAAATTATCCACACTTAGATCTTAGACCTTAACTCGTCCTCACAACAACTTTTATGAGCTCGTTCTCTCGCCTCCAAGAAGGTTAAAGCACGTCCGTATACCTCATCAACTGCATCGGTATGAAAGTCACATTTAAACTATTTTGTAAGAAAGTTATCCCTAGCATAGTCATCTTGAAATGATCATCTTTTTTGCACTTAATTATAAGTGTGTTTGGCAATAGTTTTTGGTGTTTGGTAAACTACTTAAAATTGTTTGTTTTAGAAACCGAATGTATATTTGAAACAAAAACATAAATTGGTCCCCAACTTTTAAATAAGCTATTTTTGTTTATAAACATAACTCTACCAAAAACAACAATGATATGATAGCATATGAAAATATATAACCATATTTTGTGTGTATCTGCCCATGTATTGCATTGTTCTCTATTGAAACGGGCACCGAGGGAGGATATTAAAGATGACATTCAGACTCAGATGAGAATGTTGAACATAGAATCAATAAATATACACCTGGCCATACTCTTGACCTCACATGAATAAACATGATGTTCGTGTGTCCTACAAAACCTTTATCACATAATCTTTTTTTACGATGTCCAAGAAACATTTTAACTGTAAATATGTGTAATTAAGGACAATAACGTCGTATAAAAAATTGATATTAAGAAACTACATGTTACGATGAATCTAACAATATCTCATACGATAATATTTATTTTCATATATATATATATATATATATATATTCAAATATATGGTCAAAATTCAACAACTTTGACTGCCAAATAGTAAGTGTACATAATCGACTGGGACAGAGGGAGTATAATAATGAGAAAAACTATTGAGAGACCGTCTCACCATTTGCTATGGTGAGAAGAGGGACCAAGCTGCAATTAATTATAAGGGAGCTGAAAAATAGGATCTGATTGCAAAATATGAAAATAGGCTGAAAATTGGGCAAAATTGGGTTATTGCAAAAATGGGTCAAACTTGAATTTCTCTCTCCTCCCAAAATAACGGTTAGATTTTAATTCCTAACAAAAATCAAGGAATTTCATTCCTCCAAAAACTCAACCCGAATCAGAGCTACTAAACACCGGATTTAAGATCTCAAATCTGAAATCAAAGCTCTGCAAATTGGCGATTCAAATTTACGATCGAGCTCAGAAGTCAAATTCTGCAAAAACAAATCACAAATCTAAAGAAATTGGGTTTTAGCTTCAAAATTGGTGAATTTTGAAACGGAAAGATCAAAGGAGAGCAGATTTGAAAACTTCTACGATCTGCAAAGGTGAAATAATCGAGGTAATATGAAATTCACGGTTGAAAATCTTAGTTTTATGGTTGAAATCTCAATTATATGAAATTAACAGTTGAAATCTACGATCTAAGGTGTTGTTGTTATAAACTATGGAAAACGAACCAATTCAAGGCAATGAAATTGTTTTGTATGAGGGAGAAAACAACAGATATGTTCAATCTGAATATTCAACAAGTTTACAACCAAGTTTTGTTTTGATTGCGTATATATAGTTAAACGCATGAAGTAATTGAATGAACACATGAAATAACGTTTTTATATTGTGAAGAAAAAAATTGCCATATATGGAATTCAGTTATGTGCATGTTGTGAAGAAAATTTAGGTGTTTTTTTAATTTTTTGAAACGTATGAAATAATATGGTGAACACTAGATATAACAGCATGAACACATGAAGTAACTTGATATTATTCTGACGGATAATTTGCGAAGGTCTGAGATTTGCATATATGAAATTTGTTGGGGGAAATTTAGGTGTTTTTTTAATTTGTTGAAACGTATGAAGTAATATAATAAACACTGGATGTAATTGCATGAACATATGAAGTAACGTGATATTATTCTAATGGATAATTCGCCAAGGTCTGAAATTTGCATACATGCAATTTGTTGAGGAAATTTAGGCATTTTTTAATTTGCTGAAACGTATGAAGTAATATGATGAACATTGAATGTAACTACATGGACTAGGGGTGCTTATTGAGTCGAGCATCTCGTGAGCAACTCGAACTCGACTCGGTCAAAACTCGGTCAAAGCTCGACT
>JAULKM010000009.1:7381834-7405351 GCA_032355605.1 Rubia tinctorum
ATATGCTCGTAAGGACCAAAAATCCATTAGACTCAGCTAGGTTGCAAAACGAAGGATTTAGATACAAAAACCGAAAATGGTTATCTAAACCCCTTATGATGTAAACCTAGCTAAATATAGCAATCTTACAATAAAAAGATAACAAAAGAGAACGTCTCATCAACTTTCTTGTACATTGTGGACTATATATACATGTAGGGTGCTATGGTTCCATTAAAGATGTAATTTTTCTATGTGTATATGGTGTACAACCTGAGGAAACTTCTTTATGTAGGTTATTTCATATGGAGATATTATTAAATGTTTCAATTCTTCCATTTTCTTCTTGTGTAGATCAATTTCATGAAAGACCTTAGTGTTTATTTAATGTCCATTATTTTGGAATGTAAATAATATATTGAACTCATCATTGAAGAGTTTTTTTAATGAACTATATTTTTAGGTGTTCTTGTTAACACCGATAAAAGGAAATGACTCAAAGAATGGGGGATTTGAATGCCTCAAAAAGATATAGGCAAGGTTGAGGTAGGACAATTTGCAAGAAATTTATAGACATGGTGGAGAAAGGCAAGAAATTTCATATGAAGTTCGATCACATCGGGAATGCCATAGGCGAGGAAAGACATTGATGGTCTAGTTACATATGTTTGATTTCTAGGACAAAGGTAGATATCTTCTTGTACGAATTGTGGCCTCGTGGTGGTGATGCTTACTTACAAGGCCAAACTACGGAGGCCCATACAATCTTCCTTCGAGATCGATCGTGATGATATTGAAAGACTGAAAAAGAGGATCAAGTGGTGCTTTGGTAAAAGATGGAGAGACGTCAAAACAAAATTGGCAAGGGATTATGTGTTCAGAAATAAAAAAGAATTGCAACCCAATAATTAAGCATCCCTTTATAAGTGAATCCAGTTGGAAGTATTTTGTTGCAAGAAACTAGCGGATGAACAATGGGTAAGGAATTTACGTTAACATGCTTAAAAGTATAAACACAATGGGTACATATTTTCAATTAGATGCATGCATTATATTGGGGGATAAACATGCTTATGAATAAGTACAGTTTCATTGGTATCGTAAAATGTGAATGCTATGTACGCTTGTTAGTGATTTAGAATCGTAAAGGTCTATCCTTGCCATAAAAATGAGTAACACTAGGTGAACATGCAACGTCGTACAGTAGTAATCGGGCTATATATCATTAATGTTAATTAGTCTGTGACATCGCAGATAAACTAAGTTCAGGAACAGATTTTGTCCGACAATGTATGCGACCCTCGCTTATTGACCAGTTGACCCGTACGACATCAATAACGACCATAGTGCAAAGTCAGTCAAATGTATGAGAATTGCCTTTCAAGGCAATTCACATCGTTGATGTGTATTTTGAACCCTTCGATCTAATCATTTTACAGAGTTTAAGGGCTAGAAAAAGTGACCTTGCAATAGGAAACAAGATGCACCATACAATGAGTCGTGGACGTTTCACACTAGCTACAAGTATAATCATGAAGGAAATGTTCAAGGCAAGAGTCTATGACAAATTGGAGCTTGGAATGATGGAAAAGGAAGCGAGGGCTTCTACGGAATATCCCATGCTCGATGAGATTCCCCCTATTTGTGAAATGGCTAAAGGGATCCAAAGGGCGTGGGAAGAGGGAGGGTAATTAAGTTCCACACCGAAGATGCTAAGTTGGTTGCTAAACAAATCGTAAGTTTTGCATTTGGTTTAGTTTATATGATGTGACTGCTTGTTTAAGATGAAATTTGAGAAAATGAGATTGATTATTGGTAATTTATAAGAGGACTTAGAACGAAAAAATAAGTCTAAAAAGTTTATAGAGGATGGAAAGAATAACAAACTAGGGGTTGCACTAAACAAGAAAGAACATCCATGTCGGGTCTGGGGTGTCAGCATGCTCGCTACACATAGGGACATCTTTGTCAAACCATGACCACTGAAGGTTGATATTGCGTGTAGGTGAACCAAGAAAAAATTATGCTTTAAAATTTAAAATTAAGCCAACTAGTGGCTTATGTCTCGCAACAATCGTATGGAACAAAAATATCACTTGACTTTGAGAGAATCATTGAAAGTTCTAAACAAAGACCATCAACTTTTCCTCATGGTGCTTCTCTGACATCCCCTACACATGATCATCTGGAGTGTGATAGTGAGCCCGTACCACCGTCTCCGACTTTGTCAACACCCATTGCCTTCAATTGACTAAGAACGAAGTTAGTTGAGGCCACCCAACGCAGCAATAAGGTATGAGTAAATATATTGAACTATTCATTTGGCAACATATTTCATTATATGTTTTAAATTAACAAGTTTTCTTGTCTAAGATAACTGCTTGTGCATACTAATTGCTGGACGTGTTGATGGAGAGAGCCATATCATAGCAGAAGGTAAAGTGTATACATCTATACAAGGGCATCATCATAAGCCCATCGCGAATAATAATATGGTGGTCAATGTCACGAAGGACCTCGTAGATGGTGTGGTTCATCCAATCTAAAAAACCAAGGCAAGTATGGTGGACAAGGCGTTGGGAATGTTTTTTGAATGACCCATTCGTTTGGTGGATATTTTGGAGAATAGGCCTACAAAAAATGGATAATATGATAATTGATATACTATGACTAGCGATTTGAGACAAATGTTTTGTACATAAATTTTGAGGTTGTTTTCATGTTGATCGAGACAAGGATTACTCGAAAAAATTACCCAATTCATGTGGGGATCCTAAACTAACAAAGTCTCGTGTCTCTAGAATGATGCCACCACTATACATAACCTCTAAGGATGGTTTCCTGAAGAGCATCCACACAATTGTGATAACACACCCTCCCTCATGTTTTTAAAAAATTCTCGTGGAACAAGTGAGTCTTTTTGGGTATAGGGTAAATCAAATTATCTAGAAGGAGGATTTGAAAGACTTGTTCAATTTCAATAATGTTACGCCTCCCGTGATGCAACTGCATTGTTTGTAAGTATTAATGCACCACCCACACTTGAATCATAGATATTTGTAATGCATTTAGCTCTTGCATGTTTGTAGGCTCTAACCATGTACATGACTAACCATGTTTATAGGTTCTTGCATGTACAATCTGTTTCCAAATTCAAAGGGTGGATAGGGGTTCTTTTCCCATTAAAGATCCAACATGAACATGTTGCGATGGAGGAGCATTTAGCCGAGCTCACGGTTGATGCAAAAGGACAAATCCATATACAACGCACCTTATTACGAGCGGTGAATCAACACTAATTATTGCAATAGATTTGTTTGGATTCTATTAAATATTATGGGATTCTATTTAGTTAATGACGATTTCTTTTTATTAGTAAACATTGGATGGTGGGCATAATTGTTCTTCCATCAAACATGGTGTTTCGGTACGATCGATTACATCAAATGCCCCTAGAAACTATTTCCTTGGCAATTACTAAGGTGATGACAGGTCACATAATTACCAAGCAAAAAGGATGCACATGGAAGTCCCTCAAGATTACAATTAACTTCAAAATTGTAGTATGAATAAGTTTTGGTATAAGTACTTAACTCTGTGTTTGTGAAAAAATTATCCATTTGAACAAGTGGCCGTGTGGGAAAGTTGTTACTATTACATGCACTTTATGAAGGACTTGGTCTTTCTTGTGAGGGAGAATCAATTTGATCAACAATGGGTATCTATTTTCACACCAATTGAATCTAATCAATAATATCACGAATATGCACAACCTATTTATCAATTATGAGATTACTCATTGTTGTCATATTTTTCCAAGAACTAATCACCATACCCCATCAAGCCTTTGGAGGATGTACGTGAAATTTGGGCGCTCTCTATGATGGTAAATAATTTGAAGCCTTTACTTAACACATCTACCATATGAAGAACTTTGATTAGGTTAATTTTTCTGCTAAATCATCATTCTCTAAATTGCCCATTGATACTTTCCAAGGTATTTTTCGACTCTTTGATATAGATCTCTAGCTAGCTATGAAGTATCAATGGTAACGTTCATTTTGTGAGAATTTTAGTAACCTACTTTGTGTATGGATGGTGTAGTTTCCATGATTGATGTATATGTGCTTCATGCATGCTGTAGTAACATGCAATATTAAAGGGTGTTCGATGTCGGGTCCTCTTTTCTATAAATATGTATTGCTATATTTTACACTTCGATCGACGTAAAAAAATACATATTACAATTCGGCTAATCCAATCGGTTTGCACGACAAAGGGTTTAGATGACCATTATTGGTTTTCTTTTCAAAATCTTGAGTTTTGTAGAGTTAATTAGAACTAATATAAATATTTCATTGACGGGCGCCTAGTTCTTCCCTTTTTATTTCATCATTATGTGGCTCGTGAGTACTTCCTTTTGTTATCTTTTGTAGAAGTCCACTTGCAAGGGTGGTAGAATATTTTAAGGCCACGACCATTAACTCTTGGTAAAAAATGATTTGGGACCAAGAAAGGTGGATTCGTAATTCACAAAGGCCAAGTCCAAAGCGGAAGAATTGTTGTCCGGGAGTTGTACAAAGTTCTAGAAAAAATACAAGAAGAATCATCACTGGAGGATTGAACCATTGGATTCTTATTCTCAAGCTCTATGAAATAGACTACAAGAACTCTCAAATCGGACCAACAGTTCATCCGTAGCTGAGCAAAGAAGTTTGGCAACCGAACCACCAGTAGCCGGCACAGATTGCACTAGCTTAGAAAAAACTAGAAGCTAGCATAGCCTATATAAGCCGGTACGGTCTTTTTCGGGAAGCCATGGCACGATCAGTATTAACTAGCATGGGCTGTGTCATGTCATGGAATAGGAGGTATCCCGTTTTGGCTGGCCGAGCCACTTTAAGTAACTTTTCACTCCAAAAATCGGCTAAGTATGGGAGTGAGATTCTATTTTAAACGGACCATGCCATTTCAGGTCAGAAATGCCAAGACCAGCCCATGAGGAGTTAAGAATGACAGGGGGTGCACCGATGTATTGTGCAAAAGAAGCATCCAACCGATGGGGCAAACCAAATGATGCATGGCGCTAATCAAAAGGAGAAAAAGATGACCCAGCCCACATCCCACATTGGATGACACAGGGAGCACCGAAATGAAGCAGGACGGCCCGTGCCAGACACATTGGGCCGCGCCATTATATGCGACATAGTCTGTGCTAGGTGCTACGTCCCACGCCAGCATGACCGACACAGGTCGTGGCACGGACCACCCTCCGTGCTAATTGCGGCTTCTTGGGTTTTTGCCCACTTTTGCCCACTATATATATAGACAAGGGCTAATGAGGGTTAGGTTTTACATTCATATTTTCAATTCAAGAGTAGTTAATAGAGAGAAAACTCTCCTCATCCTCTCTAGATTTCTCTCTTTTCATCTCTTACTTTCCTTTTTGTCCAAATGGCATTGAATCCAAAGAAATATTTGGATTCAATGTTTAGGGAGTAGTTTATCATACTTGGGTTTCTTTGTATTCATGATTAGATTTTTGGCTTTTTGAGATTTAGATTCTCCTAACTTAATTCATATGAATATATGTGCTTGATTCTTGAAAATTTATGGTATGCTATTATTATTATGCATCCATACATTTATGCTAGTATAATATCATGTAAGATATCATTGCTATCTTTGGATTGTTAGAATTGTGGAGTAGGTTCAAGAACACCGGTGAGATGAGTGCATTAATGTCACTTCGATGAAATATCTTTGCATGTGTTAGACCATAATTCCTATTGGATAGTCATGGCAGAGGAATTGCATGTTGGGCGATCATTCGGCAAATCCCAAAGAAAGGAAACCCTTGGCTTACCCCGATAGATTGAGCGTGATTGTTTGTAGCAACTAGGGTTGTGCCAGTTTGGAAAATCAAAAAGTCGTGCCAACCTTAGAATCATCACAAGGTATCAATTCCCTTTGCCTCTCTATGCCTAGGGATTGATATCCATAGTTAAAAGTTCAGGATGTAATGCCTTTACTTTCATATCTAACAATTGCAAGCTACGCAAGGAAAAATCCTTTTAGGAGGCCTTTATTACTTAAAGAGATGGCGTGTTAGCATTGAGAGTGAGGGACGAGGATGGTTTGTGGACTCACTGGATTAGATCGCATCCCTAATTACAGAGATGATGAAATAAGTATGCATTTGTGGTAGTACCTTGAGTGACAGACGAGGGAAATATCTGGCTATCTCCACACTATGTGACATAGGCATGAGATAGGTTTATATTCCTATATGCGAATGAATCGAGGATAAAATCCAATTATCGATTATGTTATGCAAATAACCCCAAGTGTTAGTTAATAAAGTTTATTACCATGTTTGCATGTTAGTAGTTTGATAATTGAACCCCCTCAAATGGTTATTTTCAGAACACTTGTTATTCCTAACACGTGGTTGGATTGATGATCCGATCACGGTTTGTGTAGCTAGTTTCTAGATTCATAACATCTCTGTAGTCGACCCCACTACTTGCCACTATCTGCCATTATTGGCACCATAATGAGATCAATATTATAAATTCTATATTTGACCCTTAGTGGCCATTGGCAGCCTTAGCTTGTGTGTTTCATGATGCACTGGGAAAGGGCGGGTCAAATTCAGGTGCCATTTCCAGGGATGTTAGTTTAAGGTCCAGTGATTAGCTTGCATTACATCTTATTAGAGAAATTTGTTTTGTTTTAGTTGGCTTTTGGTTGTTGAACTTTCTTGATTGGTATCCTGTTATTTCTAACCCTTTTTGGTAGTGTTAATTTTAGTTGGTCAGTGTTTATTCCCAGTTAATGGTACACACCCGTGCCAAGAACATAGGAGTTTCACCTAGTCTAACGAATTGCATAGGTAGTAGGCGAGGATGGAAGAGGAGACCTAGGTTGGAAGTTCCACAAGAACAACTTTTAGTAGACGTAGAAAAAGAAGACATGGTGGAAGACAACCGCACTTTAAGGGAGTTGATGGCTCCAAACTTGGAGAATCAACTCCTCTGCATCATCTTTCCACCTCTACCGCCTAATGTTACATATGAATTTAAGAGTGAGATGATCCACTACTTGCCGACCTTTCACGGGACAGCCAGAGAGGATTCAAACAAGCATCCTTCAAATTCCACCTAGTTTATACCAATATGAAGCCGGCGTTTACAGAGTTGGACTAAAACCTAAGGGCGTTTCCCTTCTCACTTAGGGATTTGGCCAAAGATTGGTTGTATTATTTTCCGCCCGGTTTCATTACATCATGGATTGATATGAATCACTGCTTTCTAGAAAAGTACTTTCCATCTTTGAAGTCGGAAGGATTGAAGAAATAGTTATCTAACATCTCTCAATTTGCGAATGAGTCCATCTATGAGTATTAGTAGCGCTTTAAGAGATTTTTTGGCGAGCTGCCCTTATTATCCATTTAAGGAAATAGAATTAGTTTACTACTTCTTCAAAGACCTATGCGACGATGATATGCGCATGGTTAATGCCTCTTTCAATGACTCGATCGCCAACAAGAGCCCAAGGGAAGCTATGGCCCTTTTCAAAGAAATCACAAATGGCACAAGGTAATTTGGAACAAGGTCTAGGGTGAAACCCGTGAAGGAACCGAATCAAACCCCTAAATTAGAGGAGCAAGTTCAATATCTTGCATCAATGATGAAAGAGTTCATGAAAAGGGGAGTTCAACAAGCAAAAGTGTGTAGTCTTTGCAATCTTGATCATCACATGGATTAATGTCCGCAAGTGGTGGAGGATTTTGAAGAATTTATGTTGTTGGAGTTTAACAACAATGGAAATAGGCCACAGTTTGCTCGGGGTCAACCTCAAGGGTTCTGGGAGAAAGGAGGGGGAGAAAGAAAAGATCCCTATGGAAACACCTTCAACCCGAGGTACCGAGATCATCCCAACTTTCATCAGCAATAGGATAATACACCGCAAGGGTTCAACCAAGGAGGACATGCTCCACCTCAACCCTATCTAAGAAGAGAAGGGCCTTCTAACATCAACTCATCAATTTACAAGTCGGAACAAGAGAAAATTCTAAATGCTATCTCTTAATTGGCCAAGAAGCAAGATATCTTCGCATAGTGAACTAGGCGAGAGATTGAGGATCTCGAGACAAGGGCTTTCTTAAGACTTAAAACTCTTGAGGTTCAAGTCGGGAGACTTTCCACATCGGTAAGCTGACTTGAATCCAAGGAATCCAAAAAGCCTCCTTTCGAACCTGAGATTAATCCGAGAAATGTGAGTGCCTTGAAACTTAGAAGTGGGAAGGAAGTGCGCAAACTTGAGAAGGAGATCTAACAAGATGACATCTTGGTTGAAGAATGAGATAAAACCAACTTGGGGGAGAGAGAGTTAGTTGTAGAGGTGCCCATGAAGAAGATTCCAACACCCGAAGCATGGGTGAACCTCTCGTCACCTTTACCGAATGCACTTAGGGGAAGGCCAAAGGCCACAACCAATGAAGAGAAAATCTAAAAATTCTTCGAGAAGGTGGAGGTAAGTGTCCCCATCTTAGACTTGATTGAACATATTCCCTCGTATGCAAAGTTTTAAAAGTCGCATGTACCAAAAAGGGGAGTAAGCCACTTAGAAAGATAGGAAAGTTGAAAGTAGGAAGAGTCGCCATTTTGAATCATAAAAAATTTCCTACAAAATGTGATGACCCGACATGTTTTCAATCTCTATTTCTATAGGTGATGAAATGGTGGAAAATGCCATGACTGATCTCGAAGCTTCTATTAATATCATTCCTTCTTGCATATATGAGAACCTAGAAATAGGTGAACTTAAGGAGACTAGGTTGATTGTCCAAATGGATGATCATTCCCAAGCTAGTCCTCATGGACTATTTAAGGACATGATGGTCCGAGTAGATAAATTAGTGTTTACGGCAGACTTCTATGTCCTTGATGTTGCACATGATGGCGGTACACCCTCAATTTTATTATGGCGACATTTTCTTAAAATATCAAGGACTAAGATTAATGTTCAGTAGGCAACACTAACCATAGAGGATGACATGGATAAAGTTTGTTTTCATATTACAAGTTTAACTATGATTTGCCTAATCCCTTTCTTGCATGTAAAGTGACATGTCCATATTATACGGTGATTTTAGGATCTTTTGCAATAATTTTGGTATGCTTTTGTGCTTTAGATACTCCATTTTCAATTGAAATTCTATTAGGAGGGTTAAGGGCGACTTTTGCGCTCTTATAAATTTTCTAAGGAATTTTGTGGGACAAGGTAATAGTTCGAAGATTTGAAGGCCATAAATAATACTTTTGAATACAATGAATTCCATGAGGACTTGAAGACGTGAAGAAAAGATGGCTACACTTAGACAAGAAGAAGAAAACATTGAAGAGCAGCTAACTCTATCTGACGCGACTTGCAACGCCTGTGTCGCAACTTGAGACAGGTCGCTGCCCAAGTATACTTTTTGACCTTTTGTACTATAAATAACATCTTATACTCTTTCCTTCACACAAATTTTCCAGCACGATTTCGCAGCTCTAAAACCCTAGTTTTCTATCATTTTCATCTTTGTTTCATCTTCATCTTATGTTTGAATTGCTATTGTTATTTAGTATGAATTCTAGTAGCTAAACTTATTCTTCGGAGGAATTGATTAAGGCTTGTAAGTCCATGTTTTGAGAACTATATATGATCTAGTTAATGCTTTGCTATTGTGCATTCATTGTGTTTGAATTTTACTTTTTGAATGCATTAATGGTGTTGGAAGTTTGAGTATATGAATTGCTTGTATGATTACCTGTTAGGGTTGGGAGAAAGTAGATAACTTTCCCCTCTTTTGATATGGAATCCAAGAGTATAAATTAGAGCTTCTAATTGTGTTGATGGTTTTATAAATCCTTGATGAATGTGATAATGTCGACTTTTTCATGTTTGTTTTTTTGAGAAAATGGGAGAAGTCTATGAACGTTGATCATTCTTGACTAATCTTGTGTAAATGCATGAATTTGTTCAATGGTTAGACATGGTGTAGTGTTTATAAGTTTAACCAAACTTGTTGATTCTTCGTACTCAATGCCATTAATGTGATACTTGCAGGCGTTGATCGACTAAAGGAGCCATTAGTGAGGTTTAGAAAGAGATATCCAATTCACTCCTGTAAACTACTATCAAAGAAGGATAGAAGATTTATCTTCACAACAAGTAGTAAAATTATTGAATAGGTTGTATGTTCAAGGATAGATAAGAGGCTTGGAAGTGGAAATCAATTGCGCCCAAGGTCCCGTAACTTGTGTATATCTCTTCTTAGTAGTTTGTTGCATATTTAGTAGATTTACATTTCTTCATAGTTAAATAGTATTTAAATTCATAACATCGAAAAACCAATCAAAAACCTGCCTCTTTACATGCTTACATATATATATATATATATGGGAAGGGTTCAATACACACCCTTATTTGTGCAGTATGTTGTACACCAAATCCTAACCATCCATCTAATCTAATCTCATGGTTAAGATTATTTTACTAAAAATAGATTTATTAAATGAGTGGAACTCTGTTAGATGCATGGTTGAAATTTGGTGTACAAATAAGGGTATGTGTGTGTCTATATATATGTATATATGTATGTATGTATCTTTATATCTAGTCTAGTACTTACCCATATATGTGTAAACCCTTAGGGAAATCCCACTTCTTTGTGGATGACCCGGACTTGCCATTATCTATTTAGTTGTAGTTAGGAAGCGAGTAGGACTTATAAATTTTTTTTGAGAGGTACGCCAATGGACTCCCTAATTTTGGCGCCATTTTCAGTGAAGCGGCATTTATTTTTAAGTGTTTGGGCATATTATGTAGGAATGTGTGCTAGTTGTGAATATATGTTAGTTTTCTTTTAGTTGGTTTTTACTTGATCTTATGTTGGCTTAGAGACACATTGTTTGAGTTCTTGGTGCATGGTTCGTACTTGATCCTTTTACAAGAACCCCTACACTATGACCCAAAGTTAGAAATAAACTTGAAAAGGGCTAGGAGGCTTTCTTTGAAAAGTGTGAATAACACCCCTCCTAGTGACCATTTTGTGAAACTTTTATCTGCATGGATCATCAAAAGGAGGAAGAGGAACATGAAGGGGACATTCCGAGAGGAGGACCTCAACACCCTCAACTTCGAGGGGGAGGTGTCCCGTTGAGGCAAATCCCATTGAGAGAGGTTATGACTCCCAATCTAGAGCAACAACCAATTTGTATAACATATCCAGTGGTTAGAGCTAATGGGCATTTTAAGTTGAAGTTATGGTTAATACACTTGCTACCCACCTTTCTTGGTATGCAAGTGGAAGATCTCATCAAACATCTCCCCAATTTTCACATGGATTGTTGTGGTATGCGTCCGGAATGGGTTAATGAGGAGCTTTACAAGCTGAGGGTCTTTCTATTTCATTGCAAGATGCCACAAGACATTGCCCCCATTATCATTCATCTAGGAGGATTTCCTCTTGGTTTGAGGTGAAGAGGAAGTTTCTCGCAAAGTACTTCCCGACTTCAAAATCCGTCATCTTGAAGAAGGATATTAGCAACATCCTCCAATGGCATGAAGATTTATTTTATGACTATTGGGAGAGGTTCAAGAAACTTCTCTTAAATTGTCCATATCATGGTTACTCGGATGGGGATTTGGTGTATTATTTCTATAATGGTCTTCTTGACAAAGATCAAAGGCTAGTGATGGGAGCTTGTAATGGTTCTCTTGGGAACAAGACCTTGAGGGAGGCTAAGGAGTTCTATGAGGAGCTAGCCGAGGAGTCCAGGAATTTGAGCTCAAGGGCCGATTTGAGGAGACAAAATTCCAAACAATGAAAGCAATTCTTCCAACAATGGGAAGCTTGAAGAACAATTCTCAACATTAACTTCTACGGTCAAGGCTATGATGACACAATCCGGGGCTAAAATGCATGTGAAATCTAGTGAGATATGTTCTTCACCGCATTCTACGGACGTTCGTCCTACTTTGCAAAATGACTATGTGCAAGAAATGAGTGCCATGGATATCATGGAGGCCAAGGATACAAAAATCAAGGGTATCAAGAAAATCAAGGCTACCAAAACCAGCCTTACAATCGGGCCAATCAAGTTCACCCAAATCTCTGGTATAGAAATGCATGAGGGGGTCAATGATTTCAACCTTACCATACCCCTCAACAACATTGGCCTCCTCAACTAAAATACTAAAGGCTTCAAGATAATTAAGCCCTACAATCAAGGTAAAGTTCAGGGATGTCAAAGGAAGAAATCATGCAAGCCATTAGGAAGCTGACCATATGTGTGAAAAGGACTGAGCAACGCCAAGATAAGACCAACTTTAGCATAAAAATTGAGGGACTCAAATGATCCATATGGATCAAATATTAAGTCGTATGGAATTAAGAGATTCGGGAAAATTCCTTCTAAACCAGAGCTTAACCCTCGGAAAAATGTAAGTGCTATCACTTTCAGAAGTGGTAAAGAGGTTGACACTTCCCGAACTGATGAAATTCTTGAAAATGAACCCACCGTGGTTGAAGTATTTGAGAAGGAAGTGGAGGAAAAGGCCAAGAAATTGGCCAATGACAAAGTGAGGAAGGGTAAGAAGAAGGAAGAAGAGATCATTATTGAGAAATCAACATCCATTCCTGAGTCTTCATCTCCTCCTCACCAGAAGGCAAAGATGATGGAAATTCCTTCTCATATGCCGAAACCACCATTTTTGGAGGCTTTGAGGACAACAAGGACATCTACGAAGTCTTTTGTAGATGTGATATAAATATCTCTCTCTTGAATTCTATTGACAAATTCCTAGATATGCTAAATTTGTTAAGAAATTATGTGTTGTGAATAGAAAAAATGAGCTAAAAAAAAGAAAAAAAGGGGGAAATGGGTATGTTTCCGCTTTGTGTCAAAAGGAGTTTCCATCTATGTTTAGCATTCTCGGCATGTTCACAATCCCTTGCATGATAGGAAATAAACATTTTGAAAAAGTCATGCTTGATTTAGGTGCATCAATAATTGTGATTCCTTACTCTTTGTATAAAAGACTCTATCTTGGTACTTTGCACAAAACCGGGGTGGTGATCCAGTTGGCATACCATTCAAGTGTATACCCTAAGGGTATTTTCGAGGAAGTGTTGGTTGAGGTGGATTCATTAATATTCCTTGTGGATTTTTATGTCCTTGACATGGAACATGATAAATATGCAGCCCCGATTTTGTTGGGGAGGCCATTTTTGAAAACTTCAAGGTAGATGATTGATGTGCATAATGGTACCATAACCATGGAATTTTATGGGATTAAAGTAGTGGTTTACATAAATGACTCTATGAAGTATCCTAGTGAAGAATATTCTTGCCATGTTGTAGATGTTGTTGAAGATGTTGTGCAGGATGTTTTAAAATTGATTGGTGATAATTCATTGTTAGTTGCTTTAGAATGTGATAGTTATAATGCATACAACGTATATTCTATGAGCACTAACTTAAACGAAATCTTTGAGGACATGAATGTTCTGGATAAGATGAGATTTAATCTTCCTTCTCTACTCTAGAGGATCCAAATAAACCGGAACTCCTCCCATCACTTTTGAAAGCACCGGTGATTGAGCTAGAACCTTTTCCAAGTGACCTCAAGTATGTATTTCTTGGGGAATAAGAGACACCATAGATCATAATTTTATGCAAGCTCACCTAAGAGTAAGAGGGGAAGTTAATGGTGGTGTTGTGGGAAAATAAGGAAGCAATTAGAAGGACTATCACCGACATCAAGGGCATAAGTCTATCACCTTGCATGCATTGAATCTTGTTAGAAGATAATGCAAAACCCGTGTGACAACGCCAACTTTGCTTGAATCCACTTATGATGGAGGTGGTGAAGGTGGAGATCCTCAAATTGTTTCCAGCGGGGATGATTTATCCAATCTCGCGCAGTAAATGGGTGAGCTCAACTCAAGTGGTGTCAAAGAAGAGTGGTGTGACAGTAGTTGGGAATGAGAAAGGTTAAATGGTTCCCACTCTCGTCCAAAATGGGTGGAAAGTTTGCATTGACTACCAGAGGCTAAATGCGGTAACCTGGAAGGATCACTTCCCGTTGCCGTTAATTGATCAAATACTCGAAAGGCTCACCAATCATCGATACTATTGCTTCTTGGATAGTACTCGGGGTATTTTCAAGTTGCCATAGCTCCGGAGGACCAAGAGAAAACCACCTTCACTTGCTCCTTTGGTACGTTTACTTACTGTCTTATGCCTTTTGGGATATGTATTGCCCCCACTACTTTCCAAAGATGTATGGTAAGCATTTTCTCAAAAAAAATTGAAAATTTTGTTGAAGTATTCTTGGATGATTTCACCATTCACTGTTGTTCCTTTGATAATTGTTTAGAAAATTTAGCACAAGTTCTTAAACGTTGCATTGATACTAATCTTGTGTTAAATTCTGAGAAATGTCATTTCATGGTAGAACAAGGCATTGTCTTAGGCTAGATTGTCTCCTCTAAGGGTATTGAGGAAGATAAGGAAAAAATAGACACAATTCAAACTTTGTCTTATCCTACTAATGTGCACGAAGTGTGCTCTTTTCTTTGTCATACAGGATTCTACGGCAAGTTCATCAAGGATTTTTCCAAAATTTCATCTCCTTTGTGCAAGTTGTTGCAAAAGGAGGTGAAATTTGTGGTGGATGAGGATTGTAAAAGAGGCTTCAATTTATTGAAGGAATGGTTAGTTTGGACCCCTATCATTCAACCTCCGGATTGGTCCATGCCTTTTGAGATCATGTGCGATGCAAGTGTTTACGCCATCGAAGCCGTGCTTGGTCAACAAGGCCCAAAGGAAATATTCCACCATGGAAAAAGAATTTCTAGCAGTGGTATTTTCTTTTTAAAAAATTGATCTTAATTGGTTTGGTACCAAAGTTAAAGTGTACACTGACCTTGCAGCGCTTCATCACTTGATGAAGAAGAAAGAGGCCAAGTCGATATTGATTAGGTGGATCTTACTTTTTAGCGAGTTTGACTTGGAGGTACGAGACAAGAAGGGCATGGAGAACCTTATAGCCGATCACTTGAGCCAGTTGGTTCCATGCCAAAAATTTAAGGTAAAGTTACCAATGACGGATCAAATACAAGAAGAGTTCCTCCAATGAATAATTAAGCGTAATTGGGAACCTCCAACCTTGGTATGCCAAATTATGAATTTCCTCCTTGTCTCTGGTGAATTTCCTCCCCAATTTACAAAGGATAAAAAAGATAAGCTAAGAAGTGATGCTAAGTATTATGTGTAGGATGATCCCTTTTGTGGAAATATTGTGTTGATCAAGTTATTAGAAGATGTGTCCCCGATGATGAAGTACATTCCATTCTTTCCTTTTGTCATTCATATGCATGTGACTGTCATTTTGGAGCAAAGAGGACCACTAGGAAAGTCTTAGAAAGTGGTTTTTATTGGCCTATATCGAATAAACATGCAAACACTTTTTGAAAATCTTGTGATGAATGTCAAAGGATAGGAAATATCTCTTCTAGGAATGAAATGCATCAAAGACCTATTTTGTATTGTAAAATATTTTATGTTTGGGGCATTGATTTTATGGAACCTTTTCCTAATTCTTTTGGATTTACATATATTACTCTTGCCGTTGATAATGTGTCAAAGTGAGTTGAAGAAAAACCCACTAGGACTGATGATTCTAAAGTGGTTGCAGATTTATTGAAAGAAAACAATTTTTCTATGTTTGGGGTCCCTCGAGCCTTGATTAGTGACTGTGGCACCCATTTTTACAATCGAACAATAGAGGCACTTTTGAAGAAGTATAGCATCAAACACAAGACATCCGCCGCCTATCACCCACAAACCAATGACGAAGACAAATTTTCCAATTGGAAAATCAAGTCCATCCTTCAAAAACATTTACCCCTAACAAGAAAGATTGGATTTCTCGGTTAAATGATGTCTTTTGGGAATACAGGATGGCTTATAAGACACCAATCGGTATGTCACCATATTGGTTGATCTTTGGAAATTCATGCCATTTAACGGTGGAAATAGAGCACAAGGCTTATTGGGCGGTCAATAACTTCAACCTTTATATAGATCATACCGTTTTGCATAGGAAGTTAAAGTTGCAAGAATTGGAAGAAATACAGATAGGGTCCTATGAAAATTCTAAATTCTACAAGGAGATAACAAAGGCTTGGCATGACAAGATGATTAATAGGAAGGAATTTGAAGTAGGTCAAAAGGTTCTCCTATTTCGATCCCGCATTTGCCTATTTCCCGGTAAGTTGAGGTCACGGTGGATTGGTCCTTTTGAGGTGGTAAAGGTGTTCCCGCTTGGTGCGGTGGAAATATTGGATTGAGCTAAGTCTAATTCCTTCAAGGTAAATGGACAATGTTTGAAACCTTAACACGAAAGTTTTGTGCCAAAAAAAGAGAAGATGTTGATCTTCTTGATTCGGTTTCAGAGTAGGCCCCAAGAATGGAGGTAAGTCGTGCTGACGATGTTAAATAGAATTGGTTTTTATCATCTGGATCATCACTCTTGAATTTTAGTTGATGTTGTTTCAATTTAAGTTTTTGTCGCTAATTTCATTAGTTGTGATATTTCCATCACACTCGAGACCAAAATAAGATGTTTTCAAGAATATGTAAACTCCCATGTCCATATTTTGCAACTCCCAGGTCCAAAAAATTGTAAATCGCGATAGGTTTGTCTTAACTCATAACAGGCTTCGCGAATCGTGACAAGCTTGCGCGATCGCGATGAAAATCAGAAAGAGTTCAAAAAAATTCAAGTTCTAGGACCGAATTTTCGTGACTCGTGACGTACAGGTATATCGCAAGCACTATGGCCTTTTGACTTCTGAGAGTTTGTGACTCCATCGCCGCGACTCATGACAGTGTTATCGCTAGTCGTGACACTGCACCTATAAGAAAAAAATGGGTAGAGCCTAGTTTTTTTCCAGAACCCTCCTCCTTCTATGCCCCTCTTCCACCATAACCACTACACCTTTATCATTTCCCCCATCAAATCCGGCCAAAAATTTCCCATTTCACCGTCCAAATGCACTCCCATCTCAATCCTCAATATAAATCCCCTCATTATGCCACAAATCCATCCAAACTCGACCAAGAACCCTAAATTTTGGGGCTTTGTAAATTGCTAATTAAATTGGGATAGAAATCTTGTGGGCTTGATTAATTCATCATCCTAAGCATTTATTTGGTACATTTATTCACCCTTGAATTCTTAAATTGTGTTATTTGTGAATTTGTGAAGTTGTGTGAATTTGTGGATTATGGGATGTTTGGAATTGTTTGTGATAATTTGTGATGTGGATATGGATTACTTAGAATATGTTCATGATTTTGATTTTGGGTGAGGAACTAGTAGGACTTGATTTTTCTAGTTTGATATTGGTATTGGATGCTGAACAAGTTAAATTTTATGGCTATAATTGTGTTGTGGTTAATATTGTGGCTATGATTTATCCTTTTAGTGGATATCTTAGATGTGATCTTCAAGGATGATATTTTGGACATTGTTGGCATTTTGACATTAGCTAAATTACCTTTGTTTATGCTTCTATAGAATTGCATATGGGCCATATGTTGAGCTAAACTAGTGATATAGAAGTGCATATTATATGTGTCAGCTATATGTTGATCTCAAATTGTTGAAAATTACAATGTTTGGCCTAAATTGATTAAATAGGACATAATTGTTGTTTAGGGTATTAAGCAATGCATAAGGATTGAATTTTAAATTTATTGACATATAAGCATACTTACATCTTTGTAGTAGCCTTTTGATGATTGTAGTGTGTTGACTACATCTTCTTGACTAGGATTGATAACTTCTATAATGATGCTTGGATGTTTATCAATATGTGCTACATAATTAGTGAAATAATCTCCTAGTGATGATTGCATGATCATTGTTTTTTATATCCTTATGCATTTGACATCATTTTATATGTTTATAGACATGCCTCTGAAGAGACCTAAACCTACTCAGGCTGTGAGCACATCCGATCCACCTCCGCCACCTCCAACGGTAGCCTAGCCAACACCACCACCTCCCTCGGGTAGATTTATGGTTTTGTGTCGGATCACCAACACTTATGTTGATGGATGGGACATGTTAGTCTCAAGGAAGATATAGGAGAAATGTTTCGCTGATAAGAGCACTTTGGAGATCCTTCAACTGAATGAGCCGATTTTATGCCTCCTCGATAAAGGGGGTATGAGAGGATTCTTGTCACAAGGTGCACCCACCTACCAGAGATACACCTTGATGTTCTTATCCACGGTGAGGGTATATACTAAGAGGGATGGAGTACCCTGGTAGAGGTTCGTTCAATTTCAACTGAATGAACGATCCATTAAGATGAGCCTCTCGTAGATTGAGGAGGCATATGGTTGGGATGAAGCAGAGATCCGGGAGAGGTTTGATCCGGAGAGACATACCCCCACCACTGAGAAAAACTTATTATTTTGGCACACATTCACCAAGAAGGTGCAGAACATGAGGGACAAGAACAATGTGATCATTGATACGTTCATATTATACGATAATTTTGGGATCTTTTGTACTCATTTTGGTATGCTTTTGTGCTTTGGATATTACATTTTACCTAGAAATTCTATTTCTAGAATTAAGAGCTACTTTATCGCTCTTAACACTTTTAGTAAGGATTTTGTGAGAAAAGGTAATGGTTTGAAGATTTGAAGACCATGGAGAATACATTTTAAAGACAATGAAGACCTTGAAGACCCGAAAAAGGGAAGAGGAGACAACTACACTTAGACAAAAAATAAGACAACATGTTAGGGTAACTTACTCTGCCCATTGCGATTCGCGACGCATTTGTCGTGAGTTGTGATAACCCTCTGCCCTGATATAATTTTTGGACCTTGTGTACTATAAATAGTCTCTTATCTCCTCTCTTTTCCAGAAACTTTTCTCTCCTGATTTCATAGCCACAAAACCCTAGTTTTCTACCATTTTCATCTTTCTATCATCTTTATTTTATGTTTAAATTTCTATTATTGTTTAGTATGAGTTCTAGTAGATAAATTTAGTCTTGGGAACAATTGATTAAGGCTTCCAAGCCCATGTATTGAGAACTTTGTATGAAGCTATTTAATGCTTCGCTATTGTGTATTTATTGTGCTTGAATTTGGTTTTTGAATACATTAATGGTGTTGGAAGTTTGAGTATATGAATTTCTTGAATGATTACTTGTTAGGGTTTGGAGAAAATAACTAATTCTCCTTTCTTTTGATATGAAATCCAAAGGCATGAATTATAGCTTCTAATATGGTTGATGATTCGATGAATGCTAGATAAATGTGATAATGCCAAATTCTTTATCATGTTTGTTTTGTGTAGAAATAGGAGAAGTTTAAGAACAATGAATATTTTTTATTAATCTTGTGTAAATGCATGAATTGGTTCAATGATTAGACACGGTGCAGTGTTTATAAGTGTTACCAAGCTTGTTGATTCTTTGTACATAATTCTATTAATGGGATATTTTAGTCGTTGATCACCTAAAGGAGTCATTAGTAAGGTTTAGCAAGAGATGTCGAATTCACTCTTGTAAACTACTATCAAAGAAGGATAGAAGATTTATCTTCACAATAAGTAGTAAAAGTATTGAATAGGTTTTATGTTCAAGGATAGATGAGAGGCTTGGAAGTGGAAATCAATTACGCCCAAGGTCCCGTGACTTGTGTTTAATCTCTTTTTAGTAGTCTGTTGCATACTTACTAGTTCTACATTGCTTGCTAATTATCTTGTCTTTAAATTCATAATTTAGATAAACCAACCAAAAATCCCCCTTTTAACATGCTTATATCTCTGTGTGTATCTATATGTGTAAACCCTTAGAAAAATTTCTCTTCTTTGTGGACGACCCCGACTTGCCATTATCTACTTATTTGTAGTTAGGAAGTAATTAGGGTTTATAAATTATATATTTGAGAGGTACAATGATGACCTCCCAAATTTTGGCATAGTTTCCGGGGAAGAGGCGTGTATTTTTAGGTGTTTGGGCATATTATGTGTGAATATGTGCTAGTTTTGAATATTTGTTAGTTTGATTTTGTTTTTTATTTGATTTTTGGTTGGCTTGGAGATGTATTGTTTGAGTTCTTGGTGTATGGTTCGCATATGATCCTCTTAACAAGAACTTCTACACTATTACTCCAAGTTAGAGTTAAATTTGAAAAGGGCTAGGAGGCTTTCATTGGAAAGTGTGAACAACGCCCCTCCTAGTGACCATTGTTCGGAACCTTCTACCTCTATGGATCATCAAGAGGAACATAAAGGAAACAACCCCGGAGGAGGACCTCAACACCCTCAACTTCAAGGGGGAGATGTCCCATTAAGAAAAAATCCATTGAGGGAGATTATGGCTCCCAATATTGAGCAACAACCGATGTGCATCACTTATCCGGCGGTTGGAGTTACCGGGCATTTTGATCTTAAATATGGATTGATACACTTGCTATCCATATTTCTTGGTAGGAAAGGGGAGGACCCCATCTCTCTTATTTTCATATGGTTTTTTGTGGGATGATTCCCGAATGGATGGATTAAGACCTCTACAAATTGAAAGCGTTCATGTTTTCATTGCGAGATACCCCAAAGGGTTGGCTCCACTACCTTCCATATGGGAGTATCACCTTTTGGATTGAATTGAAGAGGAAGTTTCTTTCCAAGTAATTCCCAACCTCAAAGTCCTCCACCTTGAAGAAGGACATGAGCAATATCCTCCAATGGCACGAAGAGTCATTCTACGGCTATTGGGAGAGGTTCAAAAGGCTTCTCTCAAGTTGTCCCTACCATGGTTACACGGACAAAGATTTGGTCTATTATTTCTACAATGTTCTCCATGATGAAGATTAAAGGCTAGTGAGGGGAGCTAGTGGTGGTTCTCTAGGGAATAATACCTTGAGGCAAACTATGGAACTCTTGGAGGAGTTATCCGAGAAATAGAGGAATTATAGCTTAAGGGCCGATTTGAGGAGACAAAATCCCAACACAAGTGCTCCTTCCAGCAATGGGAAACCTGAAGACCAAGTGTCGACTCTCACTTCTATGGTCAAGGCTTTGATGACATAATTCGCAGTTAAACCACATGTGAAATCTTGAGAGATTTGCACTTCTCCACATCCTACGGACACATGTCCTACTTTGCAAGATGATTATGTAAAGGAGGTGAGTGCAATGGGATATCAAGGAGGCCAAGGATACAAAAATCAAGGGTATCAAGGAAATCAAGGCTACCAAGGAGGCTACTAAAATCATCCTTACAATGCGGCCAATCAAGTTTACCCAAACCTTCGGTATGGAAATGCACAAGGGGGTCAAAGGTCTCAACCTTATTGCCCCCCTCAAGATAAGCTCCACAATCAAGGTGAAAGTTTGGGGATGTCAAAGGAAGAAATCATGCAAGCCTATGGAAAATTGACCATATGTGCGAACATGGTTGAGATACACCAAGAGAAGACCGAATCAGGCATAAAAATCCTAGAGACTCAAATAAGCCAAATGACTCAAATCTTGATTCGGATAGAGGAATGAGATTGGGAAAAATTCCCTCTCAACCGAGGCTAAATCCTCGTAAAAATGTGAGTGCCATCTCATTGAGAAGTGGAAAGGAAGTGAGAATACCACAAGGCAAGTTTGTTGTTGAACGGGTGTTTGAAAAGGAAGAATATGTATAGAAAAGGGATGAGGAGTTAGCCAATGAGAAGATGAATGAGAGGAAAGAAATGAAAGTTGAGACCTTCATGCCTAGGCCAGGATCAAAACCCGAAACCTCATCCCCTCCTCGTAAGAAATCTAAAGTGGCGGAAACTACTATCTATAAGCTGGAACCACCATTTCTAGAGGCCTTGAAGGATAGGAGGACCAAGAAGGACAACAAAGACATCTACGAAATCTTTCTTAGATGCAAGGTAAACATTCCACTCTTGAATGCTATAAATAAAATTCCTGGGCATGCTAAATTTCTCAAAGAGTTGTGTACCATCTATAGGAAACAAAAATTTAAGAGTAAAACAAAGAGTGGAAAAAGCGAGTATGTCTCCGCTGTTTTTGATGAGAAGTTACCTCCTAAACTAAATGCGATGATTCGAGAATGTTTACTTCCTTGTGAGATAGGAGGGAAATGTGTTAACAAGGTCATGCTAGACTTAGGTACTTACATTAATATGATTCTATATTCTTTGTATGGAAGTTTAGATCTAGACACTTTGCACAAAACCTGGATTGTTATCCAACTAGTTGATCACTCTAGAATATACCCAAAAGGTATTGTGCAAGATGTGTTTGTGAAAGTGGATTCTCTGACATTCCCCGCCAGTTTTTATGTCCTTGATATGGAGAGTGATAATCATGCCACACCTATTTTGGTAGGTAGGCCATTTTTAAAAACTTCAAAGACAATAATTGATGTGCATAATGGAACAGTAACCATGTAATTCAATGGGCAAAAAATATATTTAACACTAACAATTACATTGATCATCCCAGTAAAAACCATGCTTGCCAAGCTATTGATATTATTGATGATATAAAGCTAGATGTGTTTGAGCCCAATGATAGTAGTTCCTTGAATGTTGCCATAGATAATGCTTTAATTGATGCTCTGATTGCAAATGTTGTTAGTACTAACTTGAAGGAAAACAACAATGGTGAATACCCTCGTGGGAAAGAAACTTCTAACACTCTTCGTGTGCCCAAGGTAAAGCCTATAAAAGTGGGTTTCCCTCGTATTGTGTTTTGCCCAATTTTGTCTACATTGAGGGCAATGTAGTGTTTAAGTGTGGGGAGGAGATTTATCATTTACTGCTTTCTTTTGGGATGATTTAGACTTGGATATTATGGATATTTTTGTTTGTTTTGGGATGTTGTGTTTTGATGTATCCGAATAATTTTTTAGCTTTGACATGCAGAAGCTTTTTGGCTATTTTGGATTGGAAAAACATGGAAACATGAAAAAAAATGAAAATGAAAATGAAAAAGAACAAAAATTAAAATTAAAATTAAAATTAAAATAAAACCCGCTAAGTTGAAAACCCGAGAGAGTAATTTAGGCAACATTGGGGCCCGGATAGACCGAAAACCCAAAAGGGCAGCCTAAGAAAAAATGAGAGGCTAAATGTGTGGGCGAGATGTGAGCCAAAATCAAAATGATGTGTGGTGGGAGGTCGTCACCATATCTCTAAAAGATACTATTTTTAAGCCCAATATGCTTACTAAATACAACTAAGTAGATAGTTGACAAGTTGGGGTTGTCCACAAAGAAGAAAGATTTTCCTAAGGGTTCATACAATTAGGAGTGGATACAAGCCTAGATAGATATAGATAGATAACTAAAAGCATGTAAAGAGGGGGTTTTTTGGTTGGTTTTCTAAGTTATGAATTGAAAGACAATACAACTATCAAAGCAAACTAGTAAAGAGATTGTAAAAT
>JAULKM010000009.1:7412680-7438364 GCA_032355605.1 Rubia tinctorum
TTGCATTGAAAATACAAAAAGTAAATTGAGTGGATGAAACAATCTAGGATTTGCCAAATATGGAAATGAGTCAATATTAAAAAACAACCCAAAATGAAAAGGGGACCAATGTTAAGAAACTAGAGGGAGTATACTCTCTCTTTAAAAGCCAATAACCATACATTGCTTTACGAACACTATTAGTCAAATTCTACCAACAGCAAGTGCTCCGGGGAAGATAATGGATCGAATTTCTGGGTCTGGGTTAGTGTTCAAAGATGGGTTCGCTGAGTAGGTTTGCTACTATGCCCATGTTCCGGCGAGCTTAAATTTTGGCTTCGCTGGCCGAAGCAAATGGATAAAATCGGAGCAAAAAATTGACCCTGTAATCGAAAATTTTGTGAACCATGAGTTTTGTGATCAGTCAGGGTTCAAAATGGATTTACAGAGTAGGTTCGTCATGTACCCAGATCCCGGCGAGCTTCAACTTCGGCTCCATCGGGCATGGCGGATGGATTCTTCTTTTGGAACAAAAACCGGATTTTGATTACCTTTTTGGTCGGAAATTATTCACTTCCTATGTGCCCAGAAATAACCCAAAGAAAAGCGAATTTAGACGCCGGAAATTTGATGTCTAAGATGTGAAAAATGGTGGCAGATTGCATTTCCCGCAAAGAGGTTCGGGCGCCCAGCTGGGTCTTTTGACCCGAGTTCAGAAAACGGGTCTGAGGCATCTCTAGGATTTTGACCCGAGTGAAGGCCCTATGACCCGGGAAGAGAGAAAATGGGTAGGGTTTTAAACCATTTTGGAGGTGCCCGGGTAAGAAAACCCGTGAAACAGATCCGGGTTTAGAGGGACACATGGGTTTCTCCTGGGCTGGGCCGATTGTGATTAATTGTGATTAATTGTGGGAACGGGCTAAAATATTATCTATGGGCCAAAAACCTGGTCTGCTTCTTTTAACCCGGCGATTTTGAGCATAAAATGGGCTGATGAGCTTAAGTACTTGACCCACGATGGATTTTTTTGGATTTGTAGAATTTTTTGACACTTTGGGATGAATTAATGATTCTTTTGGGCCTTTTGTGTGGGTGAATTCACTTGGGGCTTGGCAAATTATCTAAATTTAGCCCAGCCGAGCCTTTTGTTTGAAAAAGCAAAAGAATTTTAGGCCTCTTCTAGGGCTGATTTGCCATTAATGGGAAAAATTCAATTATGGCCAATTGTAATTGAGGATTTGACAGAGATCTTTTTTCTGTTGGGGGTGTGAATTGTTAGATTGGCGAAAACTATTTCTAATTGCTCATGGCTAGCTATTACTTGGAATTGACAGACTTGTGCAATTGCATGCGCTACACTGTAAAGTGTTAAATGACATGAAGCTGTCCACTTGCCTAAAGTGGAGAGGGTGGTTACAAAATCGCCACGCGTGGCGTACGCGGTAGAATTATGCCTGGTCTCTACATCTTTTGGAGGCTTTATTTGTGAGGCTATCTGAGAGAGCAGTTTGATTTACTGTCAGCATTGCTCACGGGCTCACAAATGAACCTCAATTTCCATACAGAGATCGTTATTGACGACCAATAACACCCATTTATCTTTATCCTAGGGGTGTACATGGTAGAACCTGCTGACTACTTCACATCACATGAAGGCTGCATCAAAATTCGGTTGCGAAGAGCTGGAGTCTACAAGTGGTATCAAAGGGTCAGTTCACTTACCGGTTAGTAATAGGTTAGAACTAACACTCTTTCAGCCTTAGAAGCCGAGTCTTTACGGATCAGCTTTCATGATTTGGTCCATACTCTCACATGTTCGGTTTCACATTGAAGGCCTTATGTGTAAGAGGTAGTAACCGCATTGTATTTTCATGGTGGTCTAGTGAGATTTCTCTTACAATCATCCAGCTTTAGTAGTATCTTTTTGTCCCCTGTCTCCATGAGGGGTTAGTATTTTGGTCCCTTGACACGAACACTTTTTTTTGCCAAGGGACATGCTTTACGTTTCTTCTGTATTAACGGGGGTGGGCCAATGTGCTGACTCCCGTCGATCCTCACAGTTTCTTTCTATTTACCTATACTTTAGATATGTCGAACACATAGTACCACCTATCTAACCCTTACCCTGAAGTTAGTCAACTCGAAAACCTAACAGGGAGACTAACTACGAAGATAGAATTACACCTCGGAACCCAACGTTAACACTCATTCTAGAAGAAGCTCCACCTTTTAGAGAATTAACGCCTCACTCGTGCTCTTTAAGGTATCTTAACATCCCAGTGACTACAAACTCAAGATATGACCTTTGATACTAACCTATGGCCTCAATGTAATTCAATCAAAAGATAATTTCGGTATCGATCGTCCACAACTCACATCGATAATCATTGGCTCCTTCAATTATGTAATCAAGCATAATCCACCCCACTAATAAGTAATCGTGCTTAGTTGTCACTCTTAAACATTATCTGAGCATTGACTAATGACCAAAGCGACAAAAAAAATTAAATCTTTTCAGGTTCATTCCTTAACCTAGCGCTAAACCATGTCCTAATATTAATTAGTTATCACCCTAACCTTATTCAGGCAATAATTATAAGAATTAAACACAAGCAATCATGATAATCAATCAAATAGATAGAAGGAACCTAACCACAATATATTAGCTAAACATGCTTAACAAATGTCCACAAGCACTAATTTAGCCTAATCTAACCAAACCCATAACAAAATACACATTATCATTAAAGAGAAGAAAATAAAGAGCATTCAATGTTCAAACTATGATTTTTTTTACCCAGATTGGACAAAGGACAACTTTTCTAGGTAGGAGGAGAGAATTTTTAAGGCAACGGTAAAACCCTAGTTAACAAGGCAGGCGTGGACTGTACAGATCTGCACGTTCTGCGACCTGGGTATCTACTTGGTATCCTGCATTTGCATACTGAGTGGGTCTGCAAGCCGAGAGTCTTCTTGGCACCTGGTCTGCGAACTGAGCGTAGGCATGGTAGTGAGTTGGGTTTTGGTGGAGGTCCGCCCCCATCCGCCCCAATGAGCTAGCTATGGATGTAGTTTTTGTGGGGTTGAGGTGGGTATGAGTATGGAAATTAATAACCGTCATGGGTAGTGGGTCAGACATGGATATTAGTTCATGTTCGTCCCATCCCCACCTCGCTCCACTATAAACACTATGTACACACTAATTTATTATATAATAAACTATTATTTATCCGTAATGCACATGTTTTACTTATAATATTTTCATGTAAATATTATTAAACTTTTAATATTAAAATTAATAATTTAAAAGTAAAATTTAGGTGTTTTTTTGGAAATATAAATGAGATGAGTAAAATGGATTTGAACTGGGTATGAAGACTCAAGTGGGTGATGTGGCGGGGGTGATTTTAGATAATACCTGATGAGGCGGGGTGGATTTTAATATTGTACCCGCCATGGGTGATGAGGCGTGTATGAGTATCAAAATTTTAGGTGGACATGAGTATGGAGGTATCATAATCTGTACCCGCCCCGCCCCATTGTCTTCCCTAACTGAGCGCCACAGACCGTGGCCGAAACTCTGTCTTCAGGTCTTGAGGCTCTTATGGTGATCACAAACCGTGCAGTTCTGCACGGCGTGCGAGCTGGGACTTGTCGTATGGTCTTGGCTACGAACGGATGATCGCGAACCGTACAGATTTGCACGGACCTCGACCGGAGTGTTCCTTCTTCCTTTGCTCATTTTCCTCTCCTCTTGAATCCAACTCAAGCTATCTTCTACCATTTAAGTTTTGACCTTCATTTTTTTTATCATCCTTGTGAATGACCTTCTTCCGGTGATTTGATCTCTGCTAAGCATCCAAAACTTCAATTCTAGATCCAATCATAGAGAGAACGAACTAAACAATCAAATGCTTGACAAAATAGAAGAATTAAAGTGTATAATTATACAAGGTGATTTTAACCTCCTACTTGATAAAACATTCAATTTCCTAACTAACAACAACAAACCACTATGATAATGAATGTCAGTTGTGCTAAATGGTAGCATAAACAAGTGACATACAATCTTCCACACTTGGATCTTAGAGCTTAACTCGTCCTCACGACAGCTTTTATGAGCTCGTTCTCTCGCCTCCAAGAAGGCTAAAGCATGACCGTATATCTCATCAACTACATCGGGATGAAAGTCACATTTAAACTATTTTGTAAGAAAGTTATCCTTAGTTATAGTCATCTTGAAATGATTATCTTTTTTGCATTTAATTCTGAGTGCGTTTGACATAGTTTATAAGTACCTTACTTATAAACTAAGCAATTTTTGGTGTTTGGTGAACTATTAAAAAATGTTTGTTTTGGAAACTAAAGGTATATTTGAAGCAAAAACAGAAATTGATCCCAACTTTTAAAATAAGTCATTTTTGCTTGGGTAGATACCATCACTTGCCTGAAAATATGATGGAATATGAAAATGTTGATTCTGGCGTAGGAAACATATAACCATGTAAGTGTCTCAGCCCATGTATTGCATTGTTCTCTATTGAAACGGGCACGGAGGGAGGATATTACGGATGACATTCAGACTCAGATGAGAATGTTGAACATAAATAGACACCTGCTCATACACTCCTGACCTCACTTGAATAAACAAGTTGTTCTTGTGTCCTACAAAACCTTTATCACAACTGCTCTAATAGTATTAGATAAACGCTTAAATTTGTATTAAAAAATATAACAGGAAGGGAGGGGGCAAGAAGATGAATAACTAGGGTGCGGCAACATCCGTGAGACCGTTGGCTAGTGATGTAACGAGGTTACCAAAGTAAGTCCGAGTAACTTTAGTTAGATCAACCACAAGGGCGCGAAAGGTGTTGAACTTAGTGTGATGATCAGCATCTCTAGTGTGTTTGAAGACCTCATCAAGATCGAATCTTTCCAAATCAGCAGTTTCCTCATCACCTTTCAACTTAGCCTCTGCTTCCTTGATGTATTTAGAGAGGTCATTCTCAAGCAAATCATGAAGTTTCTCCAAATTGGACTCTGCTTCCCCCTGCAGGTACTCGAAAAACTGCTTTTTCGCGGGCTCATCTTCCGGGAGGTAATAGCCTATGGCATAAGACCATTTCAGAACTCTCCTGCTTTCCACAATCTGATTCCAGGCATCAACGGTGAACTGCAGCTGAGACACGGTCATCATATGCATATCACTCAGTTTCTGAATATGCGTGTTCGAAAGCTCTTCCAAATTCTTCATAGCCTTAACCCTGGAGTTGTGGTTTCCTATAAATCTCTCGAAGTAATGTGTGTATTTCACCACGTGATTCTTTGCCATCTCTCTGACCTGCTCTTCTTCTTTGAAGCCAGCCTGACGCTTTTCCACGTAGTGGTTGCAGTTGTAATAGCCTCCTGTTTTCTTATTGTGTTCGGACCACGGGCCTAAACAAAGCCAGCAGAATTCGAATTCGCAAGGCCGCACGCACACCATATGCATACACCCCTTACTCTTTTCGATGGATTTGTGACATTTGGGACAGGGTTTGGTGTTAGCCAACATCCAGCTCGTGTTATCGGCTTCGGAGTTGTTCTTCAGCACCCACTTGGCCACAGTGCTACAATCAGCAGGAGTGTGAGTTTCCTCCCCACAGTTCCAGCAAAATCCATGCGAACATTTGCAAGTGACATCCGAATTCCAGCTCCCACCCAAACATTCCACAGCGTACTCGCACCCCGGAGATGGACACCACTTGATATTCTTCCTGCTCTCAACGTATGACCTCAGGACAAAATTCTCGTACCTGGCCCTGTCCTCATCGCACACGATCGCATCAACCATGTCGGCTACCGAAACACGGCAAGATGGCTGGGGACACACCAACGACAACGATCCAGGACCGTCTTTGATAGAACAACTCATGTACGTTCTCCAACACGTCTCGCAGAAAGCATGGCCGCAGGCGGCCGCAACACGGCGATGATCCTCTGCATCTTTACCATACCATTCCAAGCAAATCCCGCAAAAGAACTCACCTTTTTCAGAATACTCACCAGCCTTGCAATCATCCGCCGACGCCGCCGCCGCAATCAGTCCACAGCTCTTCCTCGTTTTCTCTTCGTCCGAGAACCATTCTTCGTGGACCCGACTGACATTCCAGCCGTACTTGCACAGCAGAAGACGCGCGGCGTCTGCAGGAACCGAAAGAAGGGTAGAAATCTCGGAGATATCTTCATCCACGCGGCTACGAACATCTTTGCTGCTCAAAATGCTGTAGTCGACAGCATCTTGGGAACAGGAATCTTCATCCGGGTCCGATCCCATGAAGTTGTCGTCTTCCTCCTCCTCCTCCTCGGAATCCTCGAAAGAAGGGTCTTGATATTCTTCCTCCTCAGACGACATCTTCAACGACCCGTTCTAATCCTACAATCAATCAAATCAAAGAAAATCGAAATCGTTAAGAATTGAATCAAGGGAATAGAGTTGGGATTTATATCTAAAAAGGGGTGGATTGGGGTTTATGAAGGCGGTGAGAGAATATGTTCCCAAGCAGGTTTCGGATTTGTGAAACCTTTTTACTTTTCCATTCACAAAAAAAATAAAAATAAAAATAAAAAGCAGACGACGACTTCCGTAGGGTTTCACCAATATGTCTTATTTCGGTTTCCGTCCCACCAATTCTTGGCAATTCAATTTGTCAACCATTTGTTTGCCATTCTTTCATAACTCTTTTAAAATTCAGGTTTTACTAATTAGACATAAAATGGAGCGCAGGAGTAATCTGCGCGTAAGATGGATTATTCGCGCGCGAGCATATGTGTGCGTGAAGTGGATTGGAAAATTAATTAATGACATTGATGAAAAATCAAATAAGAATGGGTTTATTGGGACTCGAACACCATGCCTCCCACTAAAAAGTTGAATTATATTTCAACCCCCTGGCTTAACAACCCCACCCCCACGTGTCCGGCCCTAGCTGGTAGTTCGATCGTGTGAGTTTCCGCAATTGTGTTCAAATTCCAGAAGAATCCCAACGAATTTCGAAATCTAAGAACCTGGACCTTCCTGTCGAAGCTCAATTTTCGAAACCTTTTACCGTGTTTTCATTCATCCCTCTCATATGATGTCTTCACAACCTATCGCATCTTTTGCCAATTTTGATTTTCTTATGCCAGGTTTGTTGCCGCCTTCGTCATAGAAAAGGTGTACGTTAGGGTTTCATTGGTTAGGGAATGTTAAACTGGTATTTGAAAGAGGTTGTTCGTGAATATGTAGCCGTTCTTGAACCCGGCTGACATTTGTGTTATGTTGATGAAAGATTAAGGGTTGCATTAGGAAGGAATGGTGCTACTGCGGAAGTTGAAGTCTGACTTGGAGGCGAAGTCAGAGACCGTTGAAGGGCTAAGGAAGGATTTTGTGTCAGGGATCAGAAGAATATATAATACAAGCAAAAGGCTATTGTTCAGGAAAACTAAGAAGGTGTAAGGAAGATTTGGGATGAGCTTGATCCGTATTTGGTGAATGGTCCAATAGATAGAAGGGGACATGGTCGAGCACAATTGAAAAGAAAGATATCCATGTTAGTCCGTAATTGTGGAGGCCGACGTGGAGGTGGACAGAGAGGCATGAGTGGTGGAATATTTACTCACGATTCGAGTCCCATCACGAGCAATGTAGCACCACTGGTATGTTCTTCTCTCTCAAAAGGTATTTTTGAGCATTTAACACGAATGACCCATTGAACTACCTAGGATTGTAAATTTATTCTCATTTTATGTATTGCAGTCATTTTTTGGTCACTGAGAGGCTGGTGTCGGTGGAGGTAGTAGGGGGCTGGCAACGATGCAAGAAACATTTCCATATTCAATTATCTTCAACATCATTAAGTATATGAAATAGATGTACGAGTGATTGGAAGGGAAATTTTGGATGAATGGATGTTTGAATGTCGAATATCAGGAACCATCTACTATGTTTTGTTGAAGATATATGCAGTGGATATTGTAATGTGCTTGATGGATTATAGTTAGTTTTGGGGCACCTTATTTTTCATTCGGCCCAATGGGATGGGAATTTTGGATCTGCTTAAGTAGAATTGGAGTTGGTATTCTCTCATATAGTCATATGCAATGTCTTCATCACGTTTTGTGCGGAATCAGAGTTCAAATATGTATTTTTAGAATTTTTTTTGTAACAATTGACAATCTATTATGTTCTAAGGTTGCTAAAAATTACCAGTGATAATGGATTTTTTAAAATTATTGTCAACCCTCTTTAGGACGCCACAATCTTTGTTAGGATGAAAGATTTAATACCTAAAATGATGAAATCCCACTATCATATATTGCACATTGCATTACAATAAATCGATAGTTAATTAAGTTTTGACTTGCTAGTGAAATGAAATTTAGCAGATCATGCACTTATAGTAATCTATCATACTTTATACAATTTACAATAGAACTACCATGAGCTCATATTTTGGAAACCCTTGAAAACAATAACAAGTTCAATACAAATAGCAATAACGAATCAACACAATGCATTTACACTATTCTTTAAGCACCGGCCTCACCAAGTGCCATTATTTAGTAGTGAACGTGAGATTGCATAGTAGTCCAGTTTCTGAATTCATATTAACTCTAGAGAAATATTTGTGAATCCTAAACAAGGTACAAGATAACGTAGCTAAACAACAACAAGAAACTTACACTACATATTAGACAAATAATTTCATCTCCAACGATTACAGACAGTAGAAGTGTATGAATGTTAGATACTTTAAAAAAGTTATATAGTTGAACAAAGCTAGATGCAAATATAGAAATGCTGATGGACATAATTGTTCAAAAGTATATATTGCAACTAATTATCGGGTGAGTCTCTGTTAGAAAATTGCTCTCTGTACATCAACGATTGCATGAATCACAAAGTGGTGAACGAAACCTGAGCTGTGAAATTGCAACTGAAGAACTCATGTCTGACATTGGAAAAAAGATGAGGAACATAAATCACTGCTCATGATGTAATAATGCTGAAACTATAACATTGTGTTGCTTCTGAATGAGAGATATTTGTACAATCGTGAACGCACACCTCAGATCTCACAGGAATAGCTAAAATGTGTCGTTGTCTTCTCCAGTTGTAGATACTAAAAATGGAGGATCATATTGCATTGTGTGAGGATCCAACAGGCCGACAAAGAGTTGTATCTACTGAATGTTGGACGGAATTTACCAATGGTTTTTCCCCTGGTTAGATTGTCTGGCTAAGGTGGTGGCTTAAAGCGGTGGAGAGCAAGTGCGGGTTTAGGGGGAAGAGGCAGGTTTGGGCTTGTGGTGGAGTGAGACCGATATCCCAGATTTATTACTATATAAGTAGGTAAATGGAAGGATGATATTTGAGTAATTAGATCGTAATTTTTATTTCATATGCGCAATTATATTTTCATACTCCCTCTGTTTCTTTATTTGTGGAAAAATAGGTTTACATGATTGGATTTAAGTGAAGAAAATGAGTGGATAGAATTGAATGTCGAAAGTAAAAAGTAGAATGAGTGGGTGGGTGGAATTGAAGGAATCTTGCCAAAAATGAAAAGTGTGTGATTTTAAAAAATTTCAATTAATTAAGTGTACCACTAATAGAGAAACAGAGAGTATGTAGTTTTATACTATTAAAGTGTGAATTAAAAGTTGAATATCCTAAATTATGTACTAGGAAATAAAAACTTTAATAATATTAAAAAACAGATTGAAAAGAATTGTTGCATGACCACGCAAGCGTGCTGTTCTTATGAATTGGATTATAACTATTAATTAAACTCTCTATTATCAATATGAGACTGAAATAGGCAAGGAAAATGTAAGCATGTCGTTATGATAATATGTATTTCCCAACAATTAGTTTCAATATGTCCCAACAATAATTTTTTATTTGTAAAACATATAGGAGTATTATACAAACTAAGAAGTGGTTCTAGAACTGAGATTGATCAAGTTTCAATGTTCTTCATGTAGGATTGATGAATCTCTAATGTTGCAATAGACCTTGCAGTTGGAATGGTAAGACATTTTGAATCCTAGATAGGGTTTAGCACACCTATGGTATGTTTTGTTGACTGAAGACCTTTATTGTAGCTTCGATTGTCTGTTAGATCAACATCGATGATGTAGTATTGAATGACTCAACACACTACTACCGTCCTTGTATATTACAATTGTATTGTCAGGGACGACAACAATATCCTTTTTTGAAAAAAATGGAAACGTTTATGTTGTACAGTGGTGCGAAAAGGTGCAATCATATTGTAAAACACAAAATCTAGAGTATCGTCACTCCCAAAAATGTGTTTATCAGTTTGAAAAAAATAAACAATTTTTAAGGTGGTATTTCAAGCCCATGAAGTTATCTGTATGGATATTTATATAGATCCTATGGGTTTTAGAGACTATTTCTCATCCCGTAGTTTATGTCGCTTATAAACGATATTGACATTTTGATGATATAGGTCTTTTTCATTTATATCGGCAGGTGAGATTAAATATTTGGTAAGTATCTTGAACGTTTGCAGAACTTTTTTTTGATGATATAGAATAGCTTTTTTACACTGTAGAAAAGGAACTTATTCTTATAACACAAAGAATTCAAATTTTGTATATCGAAAGAATACAAAATTAAGTATATCAAAAGACTTTGATTCTTGTCTATTCCATCACATTGGCATTATTTATCACCACCTACTGATTTGTATTGAAGTTTAATATTTTTGTAAAGCTGTTAAAAGTAACTAGTTTTATTTGTTATCAAGTAAGCATTATCAATTAGATTTTTGGAGAACATATAGAACTATCTCAAATGCACTTTTAATATGTCTTCATTGTATCCAAAAATAAAAAATTGTAGTTAACAAAAATAATTAATAAATGCCATAACAGAAATAATTGATGGAAGGTTGCTTTATTGATAAAATGAACATTAAAACATATTACCATAACCGATTATTGTTAGGGTGATAAATTGTAACTGCCACATTAAATTATAGTCAAATATATTCCGACTGTGGGTGGTCTTGGTAAGCCATATGAAAACGACATTGTCACACTCTTTCTAAACCCTATTCCATAAATAGGTATCTTCACAGACACATACCTTTTGTACTTGGAGATTATCACCCATAATTGATGCCATTCTGAATGTCCCATCTCTTGGTCCCCTCCACAATTCTTCTTGTACCCCTCTCTAGGAGAGCGACTAGTTCTCCCTTCTCCCAGCTAAGCTGGTATGTCGTGGATGTAATTTTTAATTTTGTTTTTTCTTAGTAATTTTTCTACTGTCATTTGTCTTCAGTCCTATGCAAATGCTTCTCTCTACTTCGAAACATTGTTTCTAATCTATGGATGAAAGATTTGTGTGACTAATTCAGTTTCGTTAACGTGTACACTCACATTCAATGTTTTTTTGCATTTGTCACATTTTCTATGTTACGTCAGGTTTGGAAACAGTGGAGGTTAGTTTATACTCAAATCTCTCTGTTGTGGCCTAACTGAAATGGCAAAAATCTACAATTAATTGGAAAAAAATGTAGGATAAGATTTAACGTGAATTGGAAATATAGGTACATGTATTTTTGGAAGGTACAAACTGTCATTATTTTAATAAATTTTCATGGTTTGTGAATTTCTTTAAGATGTATTCTGCACATATAAACTTAATCGTAGGCGCTACAACTTCATTTCGACTGTTGATGGAAGAACAAACATCTACATTTATGTTGTAGATTTGTATAAATTAATTCTTAAATTTTAAACATGTTCAAAAGCGCAAATGGATGTTAATATCCACTTTTATCATGGATATCAATTTCACAGGTTTGTTGTGTTGTTTGGTATGGATAGCCATTTGAACAAGGTACTTTAGTTGTTTTGGAAAATTCTTTCAGTGTAACGAATGGAATCTGTAATGAACACTAACATGTAGGTGTCTCATGAAGTAGGTTGATGCAGGTGCTAGTAGCAGCAGGGCTCCAGGGCTAACCTTTAATGTTGAGGACTACACATTCTCCCTCACCAATCCACGCTTCTCGGTGATACTTTCCAAGCAACACGTAGGCAAATTTCAGCCTTTGCTAATTCTCCCATTTTCTCTTTCTACGCATTTCGTTACCTTCGCTAAAGAGTCTATTACTTTATGTATTTTTTAAAACTTTTCCCATATGAATTAATGACAATGTTTTCCTTCTACTAGCACATTCCCTTAAAGATCCAGTTACACTTTCCTAGTCTTAAGGTGGCAACCAAGATACATTGCTATGGCAAGATTTGGGAAATGTCTTACTCTGGTGATCGAGAGTATAAGGCAATCAAACGGAAGAGGTGGAAGAAATTCATTGTAGATAAAGAATTTCAGATAGGGGACGCCATTTTCTTCGATCTTTTGAATGTTAACAAGAGGGAGATTCCGTTCAAAACAGTTCTCATAAAAAACGACTCTCGTTCTGGAAAAACACTGCCCACAACACAAAGCGGCACTTCCCGTTGTTACTAGTTTGTGTGATTGTATTTTTAAAAGTGGAACTATGGTTGGTTTGGTTTGGATCAAAATTGTATATCGGTGAACAATTCATTTAAAGCAGTATGCCCAGTTGTTTTAAATATCTATACTCCTTAACTAAATGAATGTTATGTGAATCAATATATTGTATGTGAACTAAATAACTAGGAATTTGAGTTTGGACCTTAAGATGACACTTTGTACCACATGATAGAGCTTAAATCATAGCAATTTGGTTGGATCAATGGAAATTCAGGATGAAGCAGAATTTTCTCCGTTGGAAAACTTGTAACTAGTTCAATATGGATTCCCATGCCATTCGCATGTTAACGGATATCATTTACGAATGAATGAGTCACAAAAAAAATCGTAACAGATTCCATGACTCTTACCTTGAAGGTGATACACTGAAGTCATGGATGATTTCAGGTGACAAAACAAACCCGCCGGCATAAACCAGAATCGTAGTAATAACACTTCATAACTACTAATTGATTACATCCAAAGGACAAAAGAGTTCACACCAATACATGGTTCTATTTGAACAAATATGGTGATGATCTCCTCTAAGGGGTTGCAACATACAATAAAAAACTATAGAAATATCACGTAATTGGAGTACGTAGTGCGCAAGAACAAAATAATTTGACAAACTTCTGTCCATCTTAACCATCAACCAGAAGTGGAGGGAGAGTCCAACGTGGAGCCATATTTTTTTTTGAAAACTTTCCAGGTCCTGGAGGTATTCAGTGGTTTTGTAAATCATAGTTTGTTGCATGTCGGTTATGTCCGCCTCCACCTTTAACAAAAAAGTGGGTAAATCTTCATGTCAGGGTATGAGTTTTGTGATACCGTATGTGACAAAGTTGATCTCCATATGAAAAATAAAAACTCACCTCCCTGAGGTGGAATATTAGATTGACCTCATAGCGGGCTGCCACACAAGCTTTATATGCAACCATCTGAGTAGGTATACAATTCCCATAATTAGTGTAAGCTCTCTTGTACTACAATCATGAAAAAAGAACAAAGATTATTCTGAAATGAATTACCTTGTTGGCTGCCAGTAGGACCTCGACCACTGCATCCATATTCGTCGTGAGTGCGTGACACTTGACGGTGATCCCGTGAAATCATTATTCTTTTGTTGTGCTTGGGAAATTAGGTTATGAGTGCACGGTGGCAGACAATATATTGAGATAGGGAAACTATTATCAACAAAATATGTTTTACCCATTATTAAAGCTTCCTCCACGTTCTTCTTCAATTCCATCATTTTCTCTATGGTACATGTGTCCACCATTTTAGTTGAAAGGGTTGAGTTGTTGTAGGTGGAGGGGTGCCGATGAGCAACTGTGGAAAATGGAAAAAGATAAAATGAGGCTTTGGGTTGATGTTTTTGATCGAGGAGGGTTTCCAATGTGACCACAACTGCCTCGTCTTTTCCCACAGTAGGCTGGTTAGGTTCAACTTTTGAGGTAACCATTGGTTGGACCAGGTAATCTGTATTTCAAGTAATCTACGTTATTAAGTCCAATATTGTGGTTTAAATTGCTTGATTAAAATTATACAGAGCACTGCGTTACATTGAACTTTATTTTGAGGGAACATTTGTACATGAACTATGAGAAAAGTATTCTCTCATTTAATCTGCTGTAATAATAATAATAAAATTTCCATTAGAAATAATGTCAATTTTAAGTAATATATTGATAAAAAATAAATAAGTATCTACAATTAATCAATACGTATTTATCTTCTCCTCATTTATTTTTTTGTTATCTTTTAGGTGAAATAAATTGAAATGAATAAAGGTATTTTTGGTGACACCTTCCAAAATATCATATGATAAATAAATAGTTTATCAAGTCCCGTTGATTTCACATGTAACATATCATTTAACATTAAGTGACAAATGCTTTTCCTTTGAATTCTTAACAAACATATAATCATTTGTGTATTACTAAAATTAAATTAAATTACTACATTTTACCTATTACATTAAACGTCACCCCTTCAAATTTTACGTAATGATGCTAAGATTTTATAAGAATAATCCAAATTCTCAATTTACGTAACTTTTATTATAATTTAGGAACATAAAATTATTTTGAAATGTATATTTCTAACGACAAAGTGTTGTGATTACTATGTTTCGTAACGATGAAGGGGTGATTAATTTGTTAGGTTAAAAAATGGCAACAAAATTCCCCTCACATTGTTTCTTCCCGATTCAATGAATACTAGTGCAGTATAGGTTACGATGATACCCACTCGTGCTTGACATTCTTGTATTTGTATTTTTCATGTGAAACATCTAAGAAATATAGGTTATAACTTGTGTGGTCAGTTTAAGTTACTAATTTGATGAGATGTCATGTATGTTACTTATCTTGCACAAATTTATATTTTTCGCAATTACAACCAGTTTGGGGAAAACCAATGCATCAGACATATTTACATCTAAATTATCATTAATAACGATCAAACAGTTAAAATGCTCCATTCAAGATGGTTGATTTATCTATATCGGTATAAATGCATATTGTTATCTGGATTTGGTGATGTGTTTAACTAACTTGATTTTATACTGTAACTGTGTATTTGGATTAATAAACTTTCAAGTTATGAGAACTCGCGCAAATAGTTAACACTGTAATTCAGTTTAGGGTTTCAACATGTTATAAATAACATTGTATGCAAAGTTGGATATAAGTTGAATATAGTTGTTTTCTTCTCCTTACATTGGGAAGAGGGTTGTGATAGATGCTTTATATTGCCATACTGTAATATATAACATTTACATAATATTTTAAAATTTCATAACACAAATCTTACTAATAGTTAACACTGAAATTAAAATTATTATAGCTCACTAATTAGGGGACATATTCTAGACAAAAATCGACCTTTTAACATATAAGTATTATCAATTGATAAGAATGAATCTATAAATATTAATAAAAGAGCAATATTTGGTTAAGTGTAACCCGCACACATAGCCATCTAAGTTTGACCAAGTGTCACCCTCTATACTCAGCCACGTCAGCTTACCAATTATCACCCATAAAAATTACAATGAATGTTTGTATATCGTAAATTTGACAGTGAATCTATTCTTCTTCGAACATTAATACATTCCATTTCAACTTTTTATTTCCATAAATGATGCAGTATATATATATATATATATATATGTATTTCATTTTGTATTTGCCTTCTTTTCCTAAATGTAGTTTTGTTTATACTTTGCGTACAAAAAACTGAACTAATACAATTATTCCAGAGTTAAGTGTTAAAATAACCCTGACTTTAGTCTGAAAGGGCCAGTATAACCATGCAATCTCAGAAAGTGCCAAATTGACCTTTGATGACTATGTTAACTTACAGTCAACTGCTTGATTGTCATTTTTTTGAAATGACCAATTTCCCTCATTTTTTAAAAAAAATATATAACTAAAAAAATTGAAATTCCATCTGCACCCCTAGTTTTTTCTCCCATTTTCTTCATTTTTTTGGCCAATTCTTTCCTTATTACCTCTTGTGTTCTTGCTCAAAGCTTTGTCCCTTTCCACCAACGCATAGAAACCAAGGTTCTCCATTCTCACTGTTGATCGTTGCCACCGCTTGGGGGCCCTCTAGCCATCGTCGTTCTCCCCCTGTCTGAGACGAACATTGTCGGCCGATTGCTGCCGACGGAGTTTCAGCGCTGCTAAATGCCCATATAATAGGGTTTCATCCCAAATGGTAAGAACTCACCATTTTCCCCTCGATCTAGTTTGAGTCTCGATCCGTTGTTCGAGTGAGGTACGATGGCGGGGGGAGGAGGATGGCGGTGACGAGAGGGAGGGAAGGGGATGAGGTGGGTCTAGGGTTTCGGCGAGGGCGGGGGAGAAGGAGATGGTGGGATACGATGACAGTGGGAGGAGGATATGGCTCGTTCATCTCAGAGGCGGGGAAGGGAGAGGGTGAGCCGGTGGAAGATCTGTGACAGCGGGGAGATTTCCGGTGACTGCGTGTTTCTTATGGCTGAGACGGAGGCGGACGTTTCCAGCTCCTTATTATATTTATGATGTTATTGCCTCTAATGAATTCTAATTTTTTTACATCGGCGGGGCTCGTATTTGTTGTTGCTGGCAGCAGAACAATTTGTTGTTGCTGGTGGCGGACGTTTGTTGTTGTTGGCGGCGGACGTTTCCTGCTGCGGGGGATGAACAATGTCTTTGGAAAAACAAGAAGGGAGGTCAACATAAATGGGTCAAACATATCTGAGGGGGTATTTCGGCACAAATTTTTTAGATTTTAGTTCAAGGGTATTTTAGTAATTTCCATTTTCATCATTGCCGGAAAATAAACAATCAACGCCGGAAATATAGGTTTTGGATATATCGGCACAATTGTTTATAAATTTAGGGTTAGTATGACACATACAATAATATTTTAGGGTTAAATTGACACTTTCTAAGATTGCAGGGTTATATTGGCACTTTCAGTCTATAGTCAGGGTTATAAATGTAAATAACCCATTTTCTATTGATTAATAATATAAAATTATTATTAATTCCACAAAAATGGTTTTGTAAGAAAATATATATTTATTAGAATAATATCAAGATGTTATTTAATTTTTAAATATTTTATAGAATTGTAATTTATTTTTCTTTGAGCAGATCTCCTTACATGTTTTTTGTATTTCATTTTAAAAGAGATATAATTTTAGGATTCCGATTAAATAATTATTCATTTATTTAAGGATATATGTGCAATTTCGATAAACATGGAGGGGATGTGACATATGCGCACTTTTAAAAAACTGGATGGTATATGTGCACTAAACAAAGAACTCGGGGGCATAAATGCACTTTACTCATATTGTGCAACGCGCGATGGTACTCCGCTAGTTGTTTAAACAAAAAAAATCATGAATTTAAGTTGCTATCAGTTTCAAATCGAAACCAAATTCCAAATTTGATTCAAACAAATATATTTTTTTGGATTATTCGGGTTGGTTTTTGTTTCAAAATTTTTAGGGGCAAAATCGATTAACCCATACCAAATAAATCAAAAACCTATTGAACCAACTCAAAGCTTATCCCTAGGGATGATGAGCTGAGGTGTTGTGATGTTACAATTGTTGGTATTTTGATATGGTGGTGCTACGATTTTAGTGGTGGCCGTGACATGGTGTGTTGTAGTGTGATGTTGTTTTGGTGATGCTCACTCGGGCTGAAGCGGTGGGAGAAGAAGACATTCCCTGACATCCCAAGAAGACTGGAGGAAGTAAAGAAGGTGATTTTGAACTTCAAAAGTGGTGATATCACGGATGAGGTGAAAATTGAAAATTGCTGCTCTGAGGCAGGAATACGACTTCTTGCAAGATGCAGAAGAAATCAAGTGGAAACAGAGAGCAAAACAACACTGGTATAAAGAAGAAGATATGAACACAACTTCCTTTCATAGATTTGAAACACAGAGAAGAAGGACCAGTCATATTGGAGGATTGAAGGACGTAAACCAGGAGATGAAAAAGGATAAGGCGAGCATTGAATGTATAGTCATAGATTATTTTGGCCTCTTTACATCATCAGAGCCCTCAACGGAAATTATGCAACAAGTACTGAGGCATATTCAATCTCAGGTTACCCCAGACATGGCCGAATCTCTTTTGCGGCTGTATACTGGTGCAGATGTAACAAATGTGGTGAAGCAAATGTATCTGTTTGAATTCCCAGGACTTGACGGTATGAGCCCTGTTGGATAGAATTAATCACAAATCTTTCAAAACCTGAAAGACAAAATTAGACAAAAAATTGATGGGTGGAATGAGAAGAATCTGTCAAAGGCGGGGAAAGAGATACTTATAATGTCTGTCCTACAGGCTATTCTGAGCTACACCATGAGTTGATTTAGTATCCCGAATACTATACTAGAGCATATCAGAGGTATGATAAGCAACTTTTGGTGGGGAGATAATACGACGGGAACACAGAAGATTCATTGGATCTCCTGGGAGAAACTTTCTAGGGCAAAATCTAATGGCAGCCCAGGATTTCGTAATTTGAAAGCAACAAATTTGGCGTTGCTAGGTAAGCAGGTGTGGAGATTCTTGGTGCATTCGGATGCCCTTGTCACTAGGGTATTCATGGATAAGTACTTCCTAAATTCATCAATCTTTAAAGCTCCTTTGGGACAGCGACCCTCGTCGTCATAAAGGAGCATTATGAAGGGAGTTGGTGTTCTTAGGCTCAGATGTTGCAAGCAAGTTAGATTGGGATGGCAAACTAGTATTTTCCATGACCCATGGCTGCCCAGAGAAGATGATTTTTTTGTGAAAAATGTTGAGACCATCCTGGCTGAGCTATCATTTGTTGGAGACTGTTAAGGACATATTTTGTGTATATCTTGTACCCTATCTAGAATCATTTCCATTTGTTATTCTGTACATGGTGCCTATACATAGAACCCTTATTTCATTATTAAAATCACATGTTCATATTTTACATGGCATCAGAGCCAAAATTCCCAAAATCCTATTTTTTTTGAAAAACATTAAACTGCTTCCGCTGCCGCCCACACGTCGCCGCTGCTTCCTTGAAGCCGTCAACACCGTTGTCATCCTCTTTTCACTTCCATGGGTTCCTAAAATCAAGTTGAAGTAGAAGATACTGACGTTGCCGCATATCTTGTTGTTGCCACTGGCGATGACATTCTGGAGCTTCAAATCAGAGCCGATCTGCCCACTGCTGCTGTCCTACTCGCCGCCGCTGGTGCGGCAGCTCAGGGACTTCCCACCGGAGGTCACCCACCGCCACCTAGTTCGCCATGTTTCCAGGCTTTCACACCTTCCCCGCCGTAGATGCCGCAGCTCAGGCCATCCACCAATCTATCGAACAGGAAATGGCGGTTGCCACCGCTCAAGACATCCGCCAGTCCACCAACAACTCCTATCATATTTTGCCCACTACTCATCCCTACTATGTTCATCTGTCGGATCATCGAAGTTAAAAAAATTGTCCTGAGATTTTGAATGGTGATAATTATAATGAATGGAGTACCTCTCTGTTTAATGCGTTTTCTGCTAAACATAAAGAAGGTTTTCTTGATGGTTCCACTTTTAAGCCTTTACCTTGTGAGCCATTTTTAAAGAATGGAATAGTGTGAATTATATGCTTAATGGTTGGATTGTTAAGACTCTTGATCTTTCTATTCATTCTGGTATTACTTATTGTGCGTCTGCTAAGAAACTCCGGGATGAACTTAAGCAGCGGTTTTCTTTTTGGAATGGTCTGTGCATGTGTGAAATTCATGCAGCCATTTATACTTGTCTCTAGAATGGTCAGTCTGTTGTTTCTTATTTTGGTAGATGTAAGAAGTTGTGGGATGAACTGTTTACCTACTTGCCTGCTTAGATAAGTGTCTGTCCTGCTATTTCTATAGCTTCTAAAGAGCGTGAGAATGAGATGGTTCATCAATTTATCATTGGTGTCGATGATGGGTATCATACGCTTAGACCACACATCTAGGCCCAAGATCTCTTGCCCTCTATTGGTCGTGTTCACACACTTGTAATTCAGGAGGAGCGTCACAAGATTGTCGTTAATGCCCGTGAATCCACTTCAGATAACATGGCCTTTGCTGCACGTCTCCTGGCACCGTCCCTTGCTTCGAAGCCAACCGCCACCTCCCTGGGAAATCAACCCACCGCCGCCATTGATCGAAAACACCTAATGTGTACTCATTGCATTTGTTAGGGCCACAATGTTGATACCTGATTCAAGATAATTGGTTATACCGATTGGTTTGTTGAAAATAGACCTTTGGGATCCGGTCAGAGAGCTAAGAGCCAGCAAACCCGTGCCCTTGGAGATGCACCATTCCCTGGAGCTACCCCTGCTGTTGCCGCAACTTTACTGATGGTCAACGCTGGCGCCACTCTTTTCGATGCTGATCGGACAACCTTCAGACCCACTTTTTCCATGGAACAATAGAGTACGGTTCTTAATATGTTCTATAAGATGAATCATATTGACAATACATTAGATAAGACTACTTTACCTTGGATTCTGGATACATGAGCTTCATATCATATGACCGGTGCCAGGGATCTTCTACATGATATTGAACCTACTGATAATGTTGATGGCATCCTACCTGATGGATCTATTTCCATAGCTACTCAACATGAGAGTTTATATTTTGGCAAGGTTCTTGTTTCTCGTGTTATGTTTATTCCAAAATTACGTTGAAACCTACTGTCATTTGCCAAGTTAACTGCTGCTTTAAAATGTCTAGTTTTTCTTACCAAAAAATTATGCATATTATAGGATATCAGTACGAGAACAGTGATTGACGTGGGTGATAAGCAGGGAGGGGTTTATTGGTTGTGTAGAGTGGGAGCTCCATCGCCGTCTTCGCCGTGTCTTCGTCTGATTTGTGGCATCAACGTTTTGGGCATCAATCCTCTTCGTTGTTGTCTTCTATTCCACTTATTACTTTAAGTCATAGTATTTTGAATAAACCTGTTCCCCGCTCTTTCTGTCATCGAGCAAAACGGTCTAGACAAAGTTTTCCAGTTAGTTCTGCTAAGTCTTCTTCTAGTGGAGCATTTTATTTCTTAACTATTGTTGATGATTATTACCGATCTGTTTGAGTTTATTTATTAGTATCTAAGTATGATGTACCTGCCAAGATGAAGGAGTTCTTTGCTCTCGTTCAGACACAGTTTTGTCATTCAGTTCAACGAGTTCGAGATGATAATGGAACTAAGTTTATTCCACTCAGACGTTACTTTGATGTGAAAGGAATTTGGTTTAAGACTTCCACTATCTACACTCCACGGCATAATGGGTGAGTAGAATGGAAACACCGCTACATCTTAAACGTGGCTCGCGCTCTTTGTTTCCAGGCTCACCTGTCTATTGACTTCTGGGGAGAATGCATTCTTACTGCTGCTTACCTGATCAATCGCACTCCAACACCGGTGTTGAATGGCTGATCGCCTCATCAACTTCTTCATGGTCGCGCACCAAATTACAGCCATCTCTTGTGTTCGGTTGTTTGTGCTTTGCATCCCAGCTCCCAAATCCGCGTGATAAGTTTGCTTCCAGAAGTCGCAAATGTGTTTTTCTATGTTATCTAATCAACAAGAAGGCTTGGATTGATTATGACTGGGAATCTCATACTGTGTTTGATAGCAGAGATGTGGTGTTTTATGAGGACTGCTTTCCGTATGCATCTACTGGTGATTTGCATTCTTCTGATAGTATGGTGAATTTTTCTCATCCTTCCACGTATGACGCTGTTCCACCTGTTCCGATGCCCGCACCGACCACTGCACCATTTCCAACCCTGACCATGCCTCCATCGGTGTCCGTCCAGCTGCAGCCTACCCTTCCAGTGCCTTTGTTGTGTTCCGCCGTCCCTCGGTCGCCTCCACCTGAGATGCTGACTAAGCCACGGACCACCCTACTCGAGCTGATATCGGCTCAACCTGAGCTGCCACCAGAGCCGTGGCTAATTACCGAGTTCGACGATGAGTCCTGCTGCTATTTCCTCTTTGACCGCCGAGCACTCACATTCGTCATTCACCTGTTAAATTACAAGATTATGTTTGCACTGCTACGTGCGTAAAACCCCCCCTCTGATGCTCTCTCTTCCCCGCCTGATCTGTCTTCAGGTACTTGATATCCTATAGCTGATTATCTTTCTCGCAATAACTTTTCGGTTTCGCATTCTAGATTTTTAGCTGTAGTTACAGATGGTTCAGACCCTATTATGTATTCTGAGCCTTCTCGTCACTCACATTGGCTAGCGGAAATGGCTGATGAGATTGATGCACTTGAGCGGAACAATACCTGGGTTTTGTCTCCTCTACCACCTGATAAACATGCTATTGGAAGTAAATGGGGGTTTAGAACCAAGTATGAGTCTGATGGTTTGATTGAGCGTTACAAGGCTCGGTTAGTTGTTCTTGGAAATTAGCAGATTGAGGGGATTGATTTCACCGAGACCTTTGCTCCTGTTGCCAAGATAAGCTCGGTACATCTCTTCTTGGCAGTTGCTGTTATTCGTAGATGGTATTTTCATCAGATGGACGTCCATAATGCGTTTCTACATGGGGAACTAGATGAGGAGGTCTACATGCTGTTGCCTCCTGGTTATACTCTACCTCTGCCTGGCTTGGTTTACAAGCTTCGCAAATCTCTTTATGGTCTTCGTCAGGCGCCTAGAAATTGGTTTGCAAAATTATTTGCAGCCTACACATTTTCAGATTTGTACAAAGTAAGACAAATGACTCCTTGTTCACTTATTTGCGTGATAGTGTTTCTATACCTGTTTTGGTTTATGTTGATGATTTGATCATTACTGGATCTTCTTAGCCTGATGGTTGAGTTCAAGAAGTATCTCAGCTCTTGATTTCATATGAAGGGTCTTGGTGTTTTGAAATATTTTTTGGGGATTGAGATTGCTCGGAGACCTGATGATATGTTTCTGTCTCAACGGAAATATATCCTTGATATTTTGACTGACACTGGATTGTTAGCTACCAAACCTATGAATTTTCAGATGGAATAGAACCACAATGTGGCGCGCGCAGAAGGACCTACCTGTACAGATCTTGTGCAGTATCGCAGACTCGTCGGGAAGCTGATTCATCTGACTATCACTCGCTCGGAGCTTAGTTATTCTATACACACTCTGGCGCAGTTCATGGAGAAGCCACGAGTTGTACACTGGCAGGTTACCCTGCGTGTGCTACATTTTTTGAAGAGTCATCCAGGTCAAAGTTTATTTCTTTCTTTTAACAGCTCATTTCAGCTTACTGCTTTTTGTGACTCTGATTGGGTGGCTTGCCCAATTACGCGTCATTCATTAACTGTATATTTTGTTATGCTTGGTGAATCCCCTATTTCTTGGAAGACAAAGAAGCAGCCGACTATTTCTCGGTCTTCCGCTGGAGTTGAGTATCATGCCACGACTGTTGTTTGTTGTGAGTTTAATTATTTGGCTTAAGTCCCTTCTTCGAGATTCGGGTATAGGTCACTCTTATCCTATGAGTTTACACTGTAATATTCAGGCATCCCTTCATATTACAGCCAATCTTATGCTTCATGAACGTACAAAGCACATTAAGATTGACTGTCATTTTGTTCGTGATTTGGTACAGTCAGGTGAACTTGTTACTCATCATTTTAAGGCTCTTGGACGTCAAGAATTTCAGACTCTTCTTGGCAAGTTGGACATTCGTGATCCATATGCTCCAACTTGAAGAGGATTATTAAGGAGATATTTTGTGTATATCTTGTACCCTAGATAAAATCCTTTTCCATTTATGATTCTCTACATGGTGCCTATACATAGCACCCTTGTGTCATTAATAAAATTACACGTTCATATTTACAGAGACCTCATTGACGAGCACACTCACAGGTGGAAAGAGGACCTGTTTGCGACACACTTCCACCCATATGATGCCAATATCATTCGGCGGATTCAGCTCTCTTCGAACGCATGAATGGATCAATGGTGATGGCATCACACGACTACGGGTACCTACACTGTGAAGCCTGCCTATCACTACCTAGTCGAGTCACCATATTCTGAGTTTTTCCACCATCAACCATTGGGGGGATTCAGAGAAAGTTCTATGGAAGAAATTATGAAAGCTCCAATTTCAGCAAAGAGAGACACCTCGCGTGGCGTGTTTGTATGGACTCGTTGCCAACTTGCAAAAATTTGCAAAGGCGAACAATGGGGTGCCGTTGACATGTATTCAATGTGGAGAAGAGGATGGAACGCTTGGACATTTGCTTTTCGACTGTAACTATGCCGTCGCAGTCGCAGCCTGGAGGTTACTTGCTATGCAAGACTCAATAAAAAATGCAAGGCAAGCTCGAGGAGATTTAATTCTGGTTAGAGAATTAATCAAAACTAGCGAAGAACATGTTGCAGAATTGATTGCTATGATGTCGGACGACATATGGTTCCAAAGAAACAATAAATTGTTTGAAGGGAAGCACTTGTCACCAGAGGACGCTGCAGCGAGCGTGACAACATGCTTAGCTAGCTTTAGAGCAGCGAATCACTGGTTGGAGAAAGCTTCGACGGAGCTCCACCCGGATACGCTGTTGAGGCCGTCGAAAGAAGGTGAAAATTTATTCTTTGATGCCAGCACCGCGGGAGAACATACAGGTATCAGAATCATCCCTATTTACGGCGAGGCGAAACTCCGAAGAGCAGCAACGCTCAAGAGGCAAGGCAGTTACAATGCTGAAACGGCAGAAGCCATGGCGTTACTAGAAGCTGTCCGTTGGGCTACAGAATCACTGAATGAGTAGATTATCATAGTCGGGGATGCAGTCGGGATTATTCGTATGGTTAGGGGAGAACTTGAGCCATGTTTGGCACGTGCCGATGTTATGCAGATTAGAACCATATTGAACGACACAGGTACTAAACCACCTTATTGGATCCCTAGATATAGGAACATACTTGCTCACTCGCTCGCTCGCTTGTTTTGCAAAGTCAAGTGAATTGCAAGACAATGTATGGGATGCACCCCCGAACTTCCTTTTGTCGGACAATACTGGACGATTCTAGTAATATGAAATGAAACTTTGTTTTTAAAAATAAAAATAAAAATTGAGGGTCACTCATACTTAATCCAACCTATTACGTCAGATGCTAATAAGATAGGTATTTATTTACAAATAATTGTGCATGTGTATTAATAGATGGAAGTGGAGCAATAGAACCATAGCGTGCGTGCATCTAAACTATACACTAAATATCACCAGTGTGATAATAGTTCACCCTCAAAACTGCAATGCTTTTCTTAAATTAACTCGCAAAGCGCTAACTTTTGCAATACAATCTCGAAAAACAAGATGAATATACACTGGTTCCAAGTTCTAACTTGTCCCTATACCAAGAGGTTCGGCATTGGCGCCCAGCACTTCTGCAAATCCAACTCGAAGATTTCCGAAATCAAAAATGGTATGATAGGCTCCCAAGAATAGATTACCAAGAACCCTGCACCCAGAACAAGTTAGTCATCTAAAAAGCACAATGTATACTCATACTCGGCATAAGTGCAGATTGCGTACCAGAGTGGCCCTCGCGGGGGAGGCACGTCCAGAGGGACAAAGCCACTAAGACAAACAG
>JAULKM010000009.1:7442410-7483251 GCA_032355605.1 Rubia tinctorum
TGGTTAATGGGTATAAATTTCATACTCAAACTCGTGAAAAAGATAGGAAAACTCAACATAGTGGGGTTGTAGTGCAAGGTCCATATAGAAATAGCATGATAGATTATTATGGTGTATTACAAGATGTCTTTGAATTGGAATACTTGGGAGATGGTAAAATATTTGAGAAAAGTCCATATATAACCCTACATAACTCACATAAGTGTCAATATAACCATGTGACAAGTTAAAGTGCAAATATAACCTTATATAGTTAATGTATATGTAAATATAACCTTTTTTGGCAGTTTGAGGCCGGATAATGTTAAAAAGACAATTTTACCCCAGGCCGGTTTATGTTTAAAAACATTGAAAAGCTGCCAATTAGGTAATGACCATATTTCCCCAACCCATTTTCTTCTTCTTCAAATATCCATCGCTCACCCTTTTGAAAATCACCAAAAAATTGTCCAACCCATTGTATTTGCTAGCCGATTATCCAAACCCTTCTGCAATTCGGCAAGGTCACCCACCCGTGTTTATAACCCCAAATCCTTTCCCCTAATCGCCATTTCGTTCATATCTTTGTTGGTTGCATTTTCCTATCATCTCCGACTGTTTTCTAACGGTGCCACCCGTCCATTCAGTTTTAGCTCCTCTTCTCCGGTGAAGGTACATGTACCACCGGTGACTGCGGCTCCAACCAAATCGAATGCAACGAAGCCAGCGGAAATTCTCCCACAGTGATAGCTAAATTCCCGATTAGCTTGGTGTCGGGTACTGATTTGGGTTCAATATCTGGTTCGCAGGAATTTTATGATGTGAGCCTTTTGGACGGGTGCAATTTGCCGATGATGGTGGAGGCGATTAACAAGTTGGGCACATGAAATTTGACTGGGTGCACTACGGACCTGAACCAGGTCTGCCCGAGAAAATTAGGGATCGGCGGAGGGTAGTCATATAAGAGAGCGTGTGAGGCATTTGTTGATGCAGTGATAGTACTGTTTCAGATTTGGTCGCCACTGCTGTTAGTTAGAGGCGCTATCGGTTGGGTTGCGGTGGTGCCTCCTTGAGCTCTAACAGCACGACAGAATTATAGAGACTTGGAGCCTGTGGGTAATGGTGGTGGGGGGATGGTGATAATGGTGGAACTTGAGAGGTGGGATGGTGGTTAGGAGGTGGTTGATTGTTGGCTGGTGGTGGACCAATGGCGGCAGATCAGCGGAAGGGTGGTGGTGTTCAGCGGCTGGGGGTGGTTGGAGGAGGTCATTCTTATCTTTCAACTTATTGCTTTAGGCTGAAAGAGTATTTTGGTCATTTTCAGTCAGTTGATGGCTTGAAATTACTGGTCAATAATGGAATATGGCCTTTCGGGTTATATTTTCACTTATGTAAAGTAACTTATCTCAAGGTTATATGTGCACTTACTGAAGTTATATTGGGTTATATTTGTATATCTCCCAAAATGTTTTTAGTGTTTAAGTATGACTAGTTTAAGCTTGATTGATCTCTTGGTTGTCAAGTTGATAGAGAGTGTGGACTAACTAGCACAAAATGGTACATGGATCAGCCTTATGCGCTTGCATCTCAAGGTAGCCATTTTTTTAAATGTCGGTGACTTAAAATTGGAGAAAAATTTAGGTTGTGGTTCAAGGCTTTGCTCGTCGCGGTGTTTATGATGTCCAAGTAAATTCTGAGTCAGTTGAGGAAGAGGAGGTGTATCGAGAGGAGAACATAATTTTTACTCTTGGATTTGATTTGAATATGGATGTTCCATCTTTAACAAGAGATTCTAGTGAAGTGCTAGTGGTGGATACATCAGTTGTGTCAAACTATAAGAGTAGTCGATAATTTGTTAATAATGTTGATGATTCCTTTATTAATGATTAGACAAGTGATTCAGGCCAGTCTCAATTTTCTATTGATGGATAAGATTTTACTGAATTAGAATAATAGGTATGTTATTTTACAAGATTTTTAGTATGTTTGATAGCTGGATTGAATATGTTTAATGTCTACTGAAGCCTTCTGAGATATCTAAAAGTTATGCCTCCTGGACGATCCTAAATTATATAGTTTTATGCTGCATTCTGTGTACTTCCTCCGTCCCAATTCAAGGTGCACACTTTGACTTTCAGCAATTGACTCAAAAAATGTTTGATCCTAAATATCTTTTATTAAGAATAATTAAAACTGGTAAAAAGTTGATATTCTGAAAATATATGTTATAACGAATCTAACACGGTATCACTTAATAATATTTATACTTATGCACCTATTCAATTTTGCGGTCAAAGTTAAGAAGTTTTAACTAAATGAATATTTAATTTGAAGCTTGAATTGGGACAGAGGGAGTAGTAGTTTCAATTTCGATATTGTAAGTTTCCTCCCCTTTCATGTTTTTACTTGGAAGTCCAACTTTCTTAATTTAATATTGATTGAGAGGAAATTAGATTCTAAAGTCTTGTCCAACAAAAAATTTGAAAGGCTACACTGACATTTTTATCTTTGTTAAATTTATTAAATGAACCCAATTTTCAGATTGTCTTAATGCCATTTCTGCTATTCTGAATCCGATTACAGCAAACTGGAAACTATTCCAGTTAGCTGATGAGATACATAATATGATCAGAACGTGTTCTTTAGTACATATCTATAGAGAGGCAAATAAAGCTGCTGATGCGCTTGCTAAATTTACATTGTCAACAAAATGCTCTTCAGTGTTTTGTTTCCAGTCATTGCCTCTACCTATCCAGGGTTTAATTAGACTCGATCTAATGTCAACCCCTTCCCTTAGAATTTTTCAGAATGGATGCTACTGATTCTAGTTTCTTTTCTGTGCAAGGTCCTCTTCCCGTACAAATTTGGATGTTACTGCTGCCAAGATAATGTTGGCACAGCAATCTGCTGCTGCCAAGAATATGTTACTGCTGAAATGGTTATTCTTGATGCTGATGACTTTCTCCACGCTTATTTCGGCTGATGATCTTCTGCTCGGTTATTTCTGTTCATGATTTCTGCTCGGTTCTGCTGCAATTCTGCTGCTCACACAGCATTACACAGCATTCTGCTGCTCCAATTCTGCTGCTCGTTTTCGGCTGCTCACACAGCATTAGGATCAGCCAAAATGCTTTTGGTTTTGATAACTCCTAGTCTTCGTACATAATCTATCATGGTTTTATTAGATATCTGGCCTAAATCGATTAACACAGGGTGTGGCGATCGACTACTGGAAACGTATCTAATAGGGACATGTTTTCGTTATGCCTTTTGACTATGTATATCCTGGGATGATCTTTTTTATTTTTGTTTCTATTTATGAGGTTTGGAGAGCCAAATAAAATTCTCCCATTCACTATTAGTGGATGTTTAATCTAAAAAAAAAAAAAAGTCCCTGGTGAGATTTTTCTGGATATGACAGGCCTTTTATGTAATTAGAGGGCCCAACTGGAGGTCAGGGCCGTCAGGCCAACCCAAACAGATGTGGATGGCCTCATCAGTGGAAAATCAAACTCTAATTCTCAGCCGCAAAACCTCAGAACTCAGCATCTCGGCCGCAAAGCCTCAGAAGCCACCGCCTTCCGCCGTTCGGGGCTCGTGTTGGGGATTTCAAGCTCTCTTCGATCAGGTTATTCCCTTTCTATATTTACATGATTGCATCTCGACCATTATATTTTCCGCACATTTTGCCTGAGTACCTATCCACTTCTTAAGCTGCATAGGATTAGGAACAAAACCCTACTATCTTGTTCCTGCTGATTTAGCGCAGGTGTTTTTTGTTGTGACAGAATCATCAAGACGGTTTAGTACCTCGTGTTAATACTGCAGAACCCTTAAATCAAGAATCAAGAAATGAATTCCTAGTGGACCATCTAATTTCTTTTTGTTAGAATTGCAATTCACACACGTTGAAAGGGAGAGAAAAATGTCGTTCAAGTCGAAGGAGATGGTGAAGAAGGTAATAAAAAAATTAGGGGCTGAGAATAGTCTGACTTCTGAAGCCAAAAATCAGATAAAGAGATTTGTACCAGACAGCAAGATGGTGATGGGTCGAGCCCACCGTGGTATCTTCGCCGGCCGCCACATCCAGTATGGCAACAGAGTCAGTGAGGATGGCGGCAACAAGTATGATATATTTCCACTCCCGTCATTTCTTTTTTATTGTTTTACTAATATTCACGATGGTGCTATATTGTTCTTATTTTTTACTCCGACCAAGAACACCTTTTTATTGCTCAATTGAAAATTGTCATACAACTATGAGTCGTTTTGTAATTATCTTTTTAATGCTCAATTGAAAATTGTCATACAACTATGAGTCGTTTTGTAATTATTAGATAAGAACAGTTAAAAGTCTAGTTCAGTGATGAGTAATGTGCAGTATGCTCAGATTTAACTAGTTGGTTTTTAAGATTGTCATTCTGAAGATATATTGGGCACGGAAAGATGAATCTGATATCTTAGTATATTAATGCGAACCTTTTTAGAACCAATATTTAGACCACAGTTGCAACAGATAAATATATTGGAAATGAAGAATTGATGGATTGATTTATTGACTCATATTGCTTTCAGTAAAGTTTAATAAGTGAAAAAGAAGATATCTGTCTGGGGTGAGAACTCAGAAGGGAGAAGGAAATCCCGTATTAGTAGTTTTTAACGTTGACTCTTTAGCCAAAGTTCCTTTTTTTTCTCCAGTTTTCAGTGCAACTTAATATCTTCTTTGATTACATTGTTGTACCATACTTTATCCACTTGACTAAAAAATATTATATCTGTGTTATTATTTGTTATTTCCTCAATTAATGTATTATCTAAAGTAGTCAATTTTCTGTATATCATTTCACTTTGGCAGTTAAAGTTATCAATGTTGATGTGTATCATTGACCCAAAGAAGTTTTGTTAGCTGTGTTTATCATTAGCCTTATTAGTCCATATTCATTTTTCTAGTTGTCTTACTATTGCAATAAGGGGAGAAACTTGGATTTTATTTTGGAGCTAAACACTGAAGCAAGATGTAAGCTATGGAAGTAAGAACTGAACTGATAGTGCTCCTAAAATTTAGTATTTAGTATATAGCAAGTGATGAAGGTTAATTTGATCTGTTAGGCATCTGATGATTACTCTCAAGTGATGCTAAAGGCTCTCTAGGATTTTTGGGGCTGATCTGTTGCATTCTTGTGTGCACTGCCAAACTTTAGTTTTGCTATGCAAACCTGCACTTGGAATGGTAGTTTAATATTCAATTTTAATTTTCAGTTAAATAAATTAATTTGAGTCAAGTTGTCTAAACTTCGGCCAACTGAATATTTCTTTGACAATCAGCTTAACACTCTAGACGCTTTAAGTATGACACATTCATTCACAACTACCCAGACTCATTAGTTCGGTGAAGCCTGTTACATGAGTATTAATCATACCTACCTAAACAAAAATAATATGACAATAGTGGCCCATAATTTTGACAATAAGAATCAATTTGTGCCAATAAACTATAATAGGTTTGTTTTGAACATTTTGGTAAATTCTTATTATCTTACGATCTGATTCTATTGATTCTAATTGTACCCAAACACGATTCTGTCCAAGTCCCGATCATGTAAATAGTTGTTCAAGATCATGTGGATGAATAAACTTACATTTGTTAATCTAGGAATACCTTATTTAGAAAATTCTACTATAGATTTTAATCCACTAGTTTCATCCCAAAGCTAGTTAATTTTTAACAGTAATTGGGCAATGGATAGAATTTATTTAATTTTGGTAAATTCAATATCAATAATCTTGTGAACTTAACTGTATACTATATATCTTTAGTCAATTTTTTTTTGAAAAACACACATTTAAATTAGTAAGCGATCGAGTTGCATAATTTTTTTGTTCAAAAGTAAGGATGGCGATATGTAATAAATACCTGTTCTTCTTCGTAAGATTGGGATGTTTGGGTGTTAATGTGTAGTCATTTGAACATGGGTAGGTGATGTTGCATGTTAAGTTAGGTCCTGGTTGAGAATCACTTTCTTCATTTACTAGATTTAGATTATACTTTATGGATATGCTAGACAGATTGGTTAAATATTAGTAGGATTCTTTTGACAAGTAAAGCTGATTACATCAACTGATTAAAATTGTTTGTAGCAATATTTTTAATCACGTCACGTTTAGGACACATCCGTGTATCATAATTTGGAACATGAGCATAACTCATAAGGAAGACATGGGATTCTGGTGCATGCACTTGTGAGTAAATTGATAAACCTCTATTTGTTGTGCTATACAGAGGATTTATGAATTGTGCATATGGTTAAATCTGAAAGAAACAACACATATTAGGTACTTGCAGCGGCATTTTGACCCTGAAATGATATATTTGTATTTTTATGCTTGTTGAGTTACTTCTTTGATGTCTAATTTAATGGAATGAAGTATTTCCTCAGCCCTCACACTGTAGCTATTTTGCTTTTCTGGGGTATCCCATCAGCCTTTCCGTGCACCATTGTTGCTTTTCTAGGATATCCAGTGGAATGTATTGATCCCTCTGGATTTTTTCCATAAACTGACACTTGTAACTGTCACAGATTCCTGTGTTGTGATAATGGAAGAAATGTATCCTATTAGTATTACTTGGCTCATATTGCTTTCAGTAAAGTCAAATTTAGCTGAGTGAAAGAAAGATATCTGTCCCGGGTTGAGATCTAAGGAGGTAGAAAGCAATTTCATGTATGCTAGTAGTAATTAATGTTGACTCCTTACTCCTTAGCCAAAGTTCCTTATTTTGTTTCCAGTTTTCTGTTGAGTTAATTTGTTTACTGATTACATGGTTGCACAATCAAATATTCACTAGGCTTATTTTGTGTGATTCATTTCACTTGGGCAGTTGGAAATTATCAATATATATGTGCATCATTGAGCCAAAGAAGTTTTGTTGAAGTGTCTTTTAACCTCAATTACCTTGGTCCTCATTCATTTTTACTAGTTGTCTTGCTGTCATCATAGGAGGAGAAAGTTGGATTCTTAGCTTAGAGTTAAAAACTGAAGCTAGATGTAAGCAGAAGTAAGCTGAAGTTACTGAACTAATAGTGCTCCTTAAATTACCATATTGAGCAGTTAGCAACTGATTATTACCCTGATGTGATGCTCGATATTCGTTAGGATTTTTGAGATTGATCTGTTGCATTCTTGTGTGCAGTCTCAAACTTTATGGTAGTTTGCTAGGTGACATCATTGTTTTGCAATTGCAATTGAGAAGAAGAGTGAGAAGTGAATTATCAATTACTTATGTTTTCCTGTCTCAGTTCATCTCTACTTTTGGGATGTTGCCTATTTCGATGTGAACAACACACGTTCCGTTATTTCTTAGGTATTTTGGTTATTTGGGATTTGTATTGAAGAAACCTGTCCTCCAAAGGCAGTCACCTTTTTTTATGTTAGCTTTTCATTCTCGATGTGAATACTGATAACTCTGAATGCATGAATGTGAGATTTATTGTAATTGTACACATGCTGATCAAAATCATAGTTTCTGAATTTTGTATTGTTTACAAATTAAAATATGCATAGAACACATCAACAGTCTAGTCACTCTGCGAAGTCATTATCATTTTTTTGTCACTCTGAATTTTATTGCTCTGAAGTAACTTTTCTAAAGAACTCTTTTTGGTTGATAATGTTGATAGGTCAAAGAGATCGTGGAAACCTAATGTGCAGGATAAGAGGCTTTTCAGCTATGCCCTGGATCGTCAAATTCGCTTGAAAGTGACGACACATGCCTTACGTTGTATAGACAAGGAAGGTGGACTTGATGAATACTTGTTGAAGACGCCTTACCAGAAGATTGACTCAGAGACGGGCCTTTATTGGAAAGCAAAGATTGAGAAATTGTATGAAGAATTTGGGAAAATGAATGTCCAATTCTTTTCACCTTCAGAAGAAGCAATGTTGGATGAGTTAAAATTGGGAAAAAGTGCAGCTTCTAGGGTGGGCGAGAGATGGAGATTTGGATGGTCAAGAAAACCGTCGACAATTGATGAAGATCAAGTCAGCGCTGACACAACCGGTCAGGAAGATGACATCCTCGAAGGAGGAGGCTCGGATGCTGATATTCATGAGCCCAGGGTTGCGAATGCTTGAATGTGGAATAGTGTTGCATTGCTTCCTTTCCAACCAAAATAACAGTATCACTATTTGTACGCTTTTCAATTTTGCAGTTGCAGGATATTGTGTCAGATCATACAAGGGCTAGCTAATTTTTCTTTAGCTTTTGGTCAGCTACTTCCAGCAAATTTTCAGGGCATAAGACAATACTTGTACAACTTCATGAATTAGATACTATTTATAGAATACAAGTTATCCCCTAGCCAGTGCCACTGGCAAGTTACCCAAGTTTATGGCACGGTAACAATTAGAACATTGCATTTAACCAACGTGTGTGATCGGCATGCAACTTCTGTTTTTGGTTCCTTTTTAAAAGTTGAACGATGAAATTAGCACATGTATGTGATTATTGGAGGTGATAAGGACCTTTGATAGCCTGTGCTGCATTGAATTTCACAGCGAATTGATTCTTGTTGTAATAATAAATACTACTTCCATATCATGTCAAACTACACTTAATTTTAAATTGCACACATACTATTTGACACTATTCTCTATCAAACTTTGACCGCATATTTAAGTAAATATATGAACAATAATAATATCGTATGTAATATTGTTGGATTCGTCATAACAAGTAGTCTTTGAAAAGTAATTTTTGTTTGCCGTTATTATACGTAGTTAAACATATTAACGGTTAAACAAGTTTCTTGATAAGTGGGAATTTTTTTTGTGCAATTTGAAATGAGACAGAGAGAGTATAGGGTAAAATACAAGTTTAATCCTATTATTTTCTAAGTGTCAATATAAAAATGTAAGAGAATAAAATACCCCTAGTTTTAAAATTTAAAATTTAATGACAAAATTGCCCCAGGGTTTCATCTTCAAAACCACCTCCTCTCTCCGCTGCTCCGCCACCAGCGGCGGCCGGAATATGCCCGCAACCTCATCTCTTTCTCCCCTCCCTTCCTTTCCCATTTCCATGTCTTTGAAAACGACGTAAGCGTTGTAGCACACGGGTGCCCTTCTCTGTTGTTCCCGTTCATGTAGGACATAACGCCCTCCAATTCCTTAAACCCTATATCCTCCTCCAAGATGTCTCCATCTCAAACTCCTTCCTTCAGTGTAGGCATTTCAGCAACATTTGGTGCGCCTCAGCCACTCGGAAATCCCTGGCGCAGAGGAATTTCAGCAGAACCACGTCAGTGTTTTCGCCGGTGCCGAGGAGCGGGATCCCCCAAATGGAGATTTAGTCGGGTCCGGTGAATCGCCGCCGTCGACGACATCGGAGAGCTTGTCCTTGAGCTCTTGGAGGGCTTTCTTCTCAGCGGACTTCAGAGGCGTAGTAGGTCAAATAAGGGGTGCAGAAAGAGGCGATGAAGTTCATGGAAAGGGTGTGAAAATCTGCAATTCTTACTTTATCCCATTCTTAGCGTTAGTGCGAAAATAACCCTATGTTTAATTAATTTTTAATTTTTTGATCAAGGTATAATGATCAGTTTATTGAAATTCGATCAATTTCAAATTGTCGGGGTTAGATTGACACGTTTGTCCAAATGATAGGGTTAAAATTGTACTTTCAGATTTTACAAGCTTAGATTGACACTTTCAACCAAAATATAAAGTCAATTCATAAACATATTTACTCCGTCTTATCCAAAGATTCAAACTTTCTACTTTCATCTGTCTAAATTAAAGGTTATAATTTCTCATTACACTCAAATTTGTGGCTGAAATTTGGCTAGCACATTCTAGCCCCCACACTTCTCCTGTCATATCAACCTGCATAAATGCACGTACAAAAATTTTATAGGAACCTTTGGTTGGGACAGAGGAAATACTTAACTGCTCACTCTATCTCATTTTAATCTGCAATTTTACTTTTAATTTTGTCAAAACTTCATAACTTTGACTATAAAATTGAATTGGTACATATGAATAAATACTAGAGAAAAATGCATATATAACCCTATATAATTCACATAAGTGCAAATATAATCCTCTAACAACTGAAAGTGAAAACATAACCCTATATAATAAGGGAATGTGCAAATATAATCCCCGGTAAATTTAAGTCGGAATTCAATAAAATGTAATTTTTACCCTCTGAAAAAACAAAATAAAAATGAATTTACTATTATACCCCTAACCATATCCCTAACCCTAACCCTACCTTAATGTTTCTTCTTCTTTTCTCATATAGATCCTTATCATTCTTTGAGCCACAGCTCCCGTTGAACTAATGACGGAGAGTGAGTACAACACCGTGCGAGCTAATCGCTACCTTTGCCATCTGGGATGAATCTGCATCACATACACATTCACACATTAATCTCTGTTGTTAATTCATTACACATAATCTGCTGCGTTAGTATTTGTATTTTGATTTCATTGTGAAACCCTCTGTCGTATTGGTTTCTAGGTTGTGTTTTTGGCGAGCTTCAACTATGGCCGCCAGGAAATGTTTAGCAAATTGGAAATTTTATTTTGGTTTCATGGGTTTTAAGTTTCTAAATTCGTAGTCTCCTGTGTTTGATTTCTTCTTCATTGAGGTTTGTAGCAATGGGAGAGGCCGGGTGGTGAGGGTGGTGGTGGAGGCTGGGAATGGGGGTGGGGTAGTGGAGGGTAAAATTGTCCTAATACTTTTAGATTATAGGTCAGAGGATATTTTGGTAATTTAAAATACGGTCAATGCCGGTCAACGCAGAAAATGGTGTCAAATGGTTATATTTGCACTTTCATTTAGTGAAGTTATATGTGCACTTACTGAAATTATATAGAGTTATATTTGTATATATAACTAAATACTATTGTGTCATACATTTTAAACTTCGTTATAACATATATTTTCTAAATATCAACTTTTTACAAGCTTAATTACTCTTAATGAAAAATATTTAGGATCCAACATTTTTGAACTCAACTGCTGAAAGTCAAAGTGTGCAACGTGAAACGGAACAGAGGAAGAACTAATTTTCGCAAAGCACAATATAATAAGGATTGCTTGTTTCTGCTATCAACCAAGGGTACTTAAGTAATTTTAATTCTTCCTATTTGACTTAAAAGATTTTTTTGACTTCCCTTCACACCTGAAACGACGTCGTTCATGGTGCTATTCTTCGTTCCCAAACTTAACCTGAGCGCCGACGAACACAAAAAGAACCACCTCACCTCAATGGGTGTTTGTTCTATTTCTTTTTTTCCAGCCATTTGGTAAAATTTCGTCTCTTGAGGATGGCGATGTGAAGCTCTTCAGTAAGTTAATTTTTTTGCATCTTGCGAGTTCATGAAACAAATTCGAATGATTGATTGTAGATGCAGAGTCGGAGGCTACAGTAAGGTACATTGATCCGAAGAAAAATGCGTCGGTGCTCTCATTGATTGAGGTGGAAGCTCTCCATTTTAAAGCCGCACTTTGCTTGGTGTTGTTGATTAAAATTTTTGATTAATTAAAATGTAATATATTTGCATCTTACATTTAAATTGAAAACAAAAACAAAATCCGATTGAAGTTGTAAAATTTGCACACAAACAACACGATATTTAATGAAAAAATGTATTTTAAATATTCAATATATCTTAAAATAAATAGGTTTATCAATAATTCTATAATAAATAGGGATTAGTCTTTTTCAATGAAATTTCACATGGAGACAATGAACTTGCAAAATTTTCACGTAAATTGTACTCAATTTAATAAAATGATAAAGAATTCAAAAGGTATATATATGTATGATAAAGAATCCAAAATGTATATACATACACACACATATATGTGTGTGTGAATGTTTTTATTAACACTCTTATTTGAATACTCATTCAATATATCTTATAAACAAAAGTGTGGGGGAGACAGTCAGAATCCTGCAGCCGTGTGGGCACGGATTGCATTCAAAGTGTGTGGACCACTGGCTATTTAACCACCGGACCTGCCCCACACGCAAAGCTGATCTTCCCAGTTTTCTCAATATTCCCAATAATTACTCATTGTAAATTTTCATTTTATGTAATATTAGGTCAACAATGTACTACTATTTTAATTAAAAGTGAATTTATCTTTTAAATAATTTATGTTTTAGTTTAGAAAAAAGTATTTATATAACTGCAATTTTTTTAAAGTGCTAATATAATATGAAAATTTGAATAACCCAAATGTATGCTCATTTCATATAACTAGCGTAAGTCCCACCGCATTTTGCGCGGTGTTTTGATTAAAATTTTAATTAATTAAAATATAATAACATTTAAATTGTAAACAAAAACTAAATCCGATTGAAGTTATAAAATTTGCACACAAAGTGCACGGTGATTAATGAAAGAACAAAGATATTTTAAATATTCATTATATCTTATAATAAATATATTTATTAATAATTCTATAATAAATAGGCATTCTTTTTTTTTCAATGAAATTTTGCATGTAAACAATGAACTTGCAGAATTTTCACGAAATTGATCTCAATTTAAAAAATGATAAAGAATCCAAAAATTTTATATATAGAGTCCGTCTCTTGAAAGACGATTTTTTCATAAGTCATGGAAAGACCAAGGTTTAAAGTGCATATTAGAAGAAATGAAGATAAATTTTCAGGTTGTATGAATTGGGTTATAAACTTTATAACTACTACACGTTGCATAATAAAATTTTAATATTGTAACTAAGACATTTTACCTTTTATTATTCTAATTAAACTTCATCTTTCTATAAACCTATGGAAAAATGGTCTTTCCCAAGATTTTGCCCTATATATAGGGGAGGGATTCGGTGAGACAAAGCATTTATGTGAGACCAAGGAGTTAAGTGAGACTAAATCTAAACCCCTCAAACATTTTAATACGACGACTCTTAATTAATTTTACGTGAATTAAAGTAAGGCCGAAGAGTTCACCTCCAAATTGTGTTACGAACGAACTCCTCAGCTTCCATAGACGCCACCACCACTATGGCTTCGCAGTTATTTCCAGCGAATACAACAAGAATGAAACTCTCGCCACTGCCATCCTCACGCGCTTCCTCTTCAACTCAAAAGTGCCCTTTATCCACAGCCTTCCTCTCTTCCTTTGTTGCGGGCTCCGTTTCCACCGACTTCTCTAGCCACAGGCTCCGATCTACTTCTCTCAACTCGTGTCACAGGCGCTCAGGCTCCCGCGCTAGGCGTAGCATCATTACCATGGTTATACAATTTTTTAGGGAGGTGCGTGGGAGCATTGCATGAATAAGAAAAATATTCAGCAGTTTAGAACGAGAAAAAGTGGCAAAGGAGATGAATATGTGAACAACTTGGGACAATTAAAACGTCCCATTTCTTCTATTTTAGTTGTACTGCATGTATTAAACCACTGGGTGATAATTAATAAAAGACAAGAACAGAAGGTTCATTTCTTGAGAGACGAGCATCAAGTCGAATTTCATCATGTTCTCGTAGAACCAAGTTTAAATATCGAGTATTTGAAACACTTATTAGTTACATTTGAATCACTTACAATTGACAATTGAAATACCTACGAATTGTACTCTAAGCACTAAGTTGGTTTTATAACACGAAAGTTATAAAATAAGCACCTATATCTTACATTTGAAACACTTACTAATTTCATTTGAATCACTTACAAGTGACAGTTGAAATACCTACGAGTCGTACTCTAAGCACCAAGTTATTTTTAAAACACAATTTATAAAATAAGCACCTACAACTTACACTTTAATCACTTACAAGCGTTGATTAAAACACATACAAATTGTACTCTAAGCACTAAATTATTTTTGTATCACACACGAGTATTAAAAGAAACGCCTATTAGTTACATTTGAATCACTTACAAACAAGAATTGAAACACCTACGAGTTGTACTCTAAGCACCAGGTTGTTTTTGTATCACAGACAAGTTTTAAAAGAAACACATACTAGTTACATTTGAAACACTTACAAGCAATGATTTAAGCACCTACGAGTTGTACTCTAAGCACCACGTTGTTTTTGCAACATACACGAGTTATAATAGAAACACCCACTAGTTACATTCGAAGCACTTACAAGCAATGATTCAAGCACCTACGAGTTATACTGCACCAAGTTATTTTTTTTGTAGCACATGTAAGTTATAAATTAAGCACATACTAGGTAGTTACATTTAAAGCAAGGGACGGTTGAAACACATGTGAATTGTACTCTAAGTATCAAGTTGTTCATTTTGAGGCCATATATAATTATTTCATATTTTGAAATATATCTTAAAAGATTTTAAAATTATGAAAATCTCGTTACAGTATATAAAAATAAATATTAAATCATTTAACGTATTATATAAATTATAAGAAATAGGTTTATTAATAATTCTGTAATAAATAGGAATTCTATAATAAACCCATCGACCTCCTTTGGAACTCCTCCTACCGAGAACATATCGGAATGCAATAGTTGTGATTCCGACTTCGACGTAGGGGAGACAGTCTGAATTCTGCAGCTGTGTGGGCATGGATTCCACGCAAAGTGCGTGGACTAGCGGCTATTTAGCCATCGGACCTGCCCCACCTGCATGGCTGATCTTCCCAGTACTATCAATATTCCCGATAATTAGTTACTTATTGTAATTTTTAATTTTATGTAATATTCGGTCAATAATGTACTATTATTTTTATTAATAGTAAATTTAACTTTTAAATAATTTATTTTTTAGTTTATAAAAAATGCTAATATAACTGCAATTCTTTTAAATGCTAATATAATCATGAACTCATCTGAAAATTTGATCAGCTCGAATGTACGCTAATTTCATATAACTAGCGGAAGTCCCACCGCACTTTGCGCGGTGTTTTTGATTAAATTTTTTAATCAATTAAAATGTAATATTTTTAAATTACATTTATATTTAAAATAAAAATGAAATCCAATTGAACTTATAAAATTTCCATGCAAACTACACGGTGATTAATGAAAGAACAAAGATATTTTTTTAAAATTAAAATCATCTCATTGAGATGAAGGGAAATTTATAGGCACCCTAAACCTGACAAGAAAATATTGAAATACAATATGTAGTTTGCAACTCATCCGGTGTTCCTACCAGAAGACCTCCACACCCGTGTTAGTATAAGGTAGGCCGGACCGGGTAAGGGAGAATATGTATGAATAGAAAGATAACCATACATGGTAATTTAAAGTAAGATTATTGATCTAAACAAATTGTTTAAGAAGATGATCTCATATTTTTTCACTAATCCAAAAATCACATCTAAAGTGATATATGTATGGCAAGCAGTTTGATGTGACCGGATATTGATCCAAAATGTACATGTAACACATTTCCAAAAACAGGTTTCGTTTGGCATGAAAACCTTTGATCTTCTTCCTTGTGCTTCCGAAAGCAATTTTCCTTTGCTGAATACCTTTGATCTTCATCCTTATGCTTCCAAAACCGAACTTGATTCTGAAAAAAACATCTCCACTGATGTTCTACTCTAAATCAAATTTGTAGTTGATCTCCGAACTTGAGAACCTTGAGCAGCTACATTTGAAAGTCCCCATGATGTAAATTTACATGTAAAAATTCCACCTAAAGTCCCTTAATATAACATAGACAAAAATTGAGTAGCAGCCATTCATTATTCCTAAATGAATTCCCAGCAAAAATCTGAATATCATTCATCACTCAACATGCAAAAAACCAGCAAATTCAATCATAATCATGAATCTGAATATCAGGAATTCCCAATTTATCTAAAGCAATTAGACCTTTAGTTTCTTGATCAAGCTCATGATAGGAAAAATACTTATTGCTTCTTTCCAATCTTATCTTTTTTGCAATTCTATCCGCAAATTTATTGGCTCGTCTGCTAGTATGATTCAATGACTTATCCCTAAGCATGAATTTTATACTATCATCCAAGTTATAAAGTTCCCATTTAGACAACAATGGATTATTAATCATGTTAACAGCTTGTAAACAATCAGATTCAAACGAAGAAGTGATTTGTAGTTCATTTGCAGCCTCTATTCCTATCCTGATGGCATCCATCTCAGCATCTAATGCTAATTTACAGTTTAGATGGCATGTTTTGGCACTAATAAAATCACCAGAAATAGATCTAATAGTAATGGCTAAACCAGTATCTCCTAAACTAATCCATGATGCATCAATATTAGTTTTAAAACTGTATCTGTTGTTTATTCCAACAAACAGGGAGAAAGATAGGTTCAGTGGTGGTCTCATTAGTGGGATGGTTCCAGAGATCTCCAAATCTACATCAGAGGGTTTAGATATATAAACAGGTTTAGCCATGAAAATTAAAAAGATCTCATGTTTAATGTCCCTAACTATGTTTGGAACTGAAACTGAGATTCCTTCATAAATGAACTTGTTCCTAGTTATCCAAAAAAACCAGCATACAAGAGAAGGGATGGTGGAGATAGTGAGTTGGTGAATTGGTGAAGAAACTTTAACATGCCAAATAGAAGATAGTCTATCCAAAAGAGTATCAAAATGAGCAGGTAAGAAATGCATTAGAGGCACCATTTGTTCCCAGACTTGAATTGAATTATTGCATGAATTAAAATAATGATCTAAAGAGTCTGTGCATTCACAACTTATACATTTAGAAGCAAGTGATAAACTAGACCATATCAAAACATCATCAAATGGTAGTATACAGTTAAGAAGCTTCCACATGAAAACTGATATTTTCTTTGGAATTCTAAAATTCCAGATTTTTTAGAGGGAGGAGATATTACCCATTGTATGTGCTGAAATTTGGTATGCAGTTTTAAATTCAAAAGTTCATGTTGATCCTGGTTTCCAGATGAGTCTATCTTCTCTATGCATATAAATGGTTGCTCCCTGTAAGAAAATAACAGTATCAGGTGTGATAAATGGTATCAAATGAGGTAGTAGTAGATGTTTATTTTCAATAAAATTTGCTACAGTAGAATGAGATGGTATCAGGTTTAAAGGAATTCTTGAGTCCCAGTTTGATCAATAATAGGACATGTGTCAGTCCAATTTGAAAACCAGAAATGACAGGATCTTTTGCCGTGTATTACCCTGGTACAACTTTCAGCCACAAGATTAACTTCCCGAATCCTTTACCAGTTAGAACTCTTCCTATTTGAATCTGATAAAGACCAAACGAACCTAACCCAAAGAGTATTAGCTAACTGAAATTTCCACCATAATTTCACACTACAGGCCTGAATTATGGAGTTTAAAGGTCTAAAACCAATTCCATTTTGGGAGGTTGGATGACAGAGATTAGACAATTTTTTCCAATGTCCTTTTTTGTTCAAACGCTTCCCAAAAAAAGTTAGACAGTTTCCTCTCAATTTCTTTCACTATGTAAAAGGTTGGCTTTTAAAACAGACCAAATATGCTGTGGTATAGAATAAAGGCAAGCATTAATCAATGTTATCTTACCTCCAACAGATAGCCATTTATTTTTCCAATTGAGAATCTTACTGTCTATTTGTTCAAAGGTAGGTCTAAAAAATATATTTTTAATTCTACCCCTCTGGATATTTAAAAGGCCAATAACCAACTTTCATTTCAATTATGTGCTTGGTTTGATTAATTTTTGATGCAGTGGCATGTTTGCTTAAGAAAAAAAATCATATTTTTTATAATTTATTTTCTGGCCACTTGTTTGTTCAAACACTTCCAAAAAAACTTCATCTTAATTAAGTTAGTTTTGGTGGCTTTAAGGAATATGATAGTGTCATCAACATAACTAAGATGTGAGTTGGGGATTGAGTTAGGAGGTAATTGATAATAATCAATCTTTATTATTCTGGAATATGAAAATGAGAGCTCTTGAAAAAGATTCAGTAAATAAATTAAAGAGAAAAGGAGAGAGAGGTCACCTTGTTTTATACCTCTTGTTGATTTGAAAACCCCTACAGGTTTTTCATTAATTAAAATAGAAAAAGAAGCATTTAGAATAATCTTGAGTATTGTATGTACAAACTGACCATGAAATCCAAAAGCAAGAAGAATAGAATTGAGAAAACTACAACTAACTCTATCAAAAGCTTTCATTAAATCAAGTTTGATAATACAATTTGGTGATTTATATCTATTGTCCAGAAATTTAACCATCTCTTGGAAATAAATCACATTATCTGAGATATCTTTATTTTTCAAAAATGCATATTGGTTAGGTGAAGTCAATTTATTCATGAGTTGCTTAATCCTCTCTGTAATGAGTTTAGAAAAGATCTTATTAGTTACATTAGATAAAGAGATAGGTCTAAAGTCATTAAAAGAGGAGGGGGGTAGGTTTTTTTGGAATGATTGTAATCCAAGTATTGCTAATTCCATTTGGTATAGTAGAAGAAGACGGAAAATCATTAGCAGCTAATAGAAAATCCCGTGAAATGATGTCCCATGATTTAATATAAAAAAACAGGCAGTAAAACTATCAGGTGCCAACTACTATTCTTTTTTAGACCGAGTACAATCTGTTTTAGTTCTTCCATCCCAATAGGTTGCATTAATTTCCTATTATCTCAGGGTTAATAAGCCTGTGAATTTGGCCTAGAAAACTCGAATAGTATTGTCATGCAGATGGATTAGGCTCCTCACTTAGTAAGCTCTTATAATAGTTAATAGCCTCCTATTCAATTTGATCCATATTATCTAACCACATTCCTTGAGAGTTCTTAATTTTAGTGATTTGTAATCCAATCCTTCTTTCCTTAACTGTGTTGTGGGAGAATTTTGTGGTGTCATCTCTTTGATCTAACCATTTAACCTTTAATTTCTGTTTCCAGAATTTTTTATGTTCTTTAAGAGCTCTAACTAATCCGGTCCTATATTTGTTAAGCTCAATTAGAGTAAGTTGAGTATGATACTGATCATACTGTATTTCATCAAGTATGAGATTCTCTTCTGCCTTATCAACATTAGTTTCAATAGTTCCAAAGGTTAACTTATTCCATGTTTTTATCACCTTTTTAAGACAAACTAATTTGAGGTAAAAACCTAACATACCCGTTTGGGGAATTGAGATTTCCCAGTTAGATTTTATTAGAGGGTTGAAATCAGGTCTATTATACCATGCATTAAAAAATCTAAAAGGTTTGGGAATTGATGGTGTAGAAGAAGCTATAGATAAAAAGCATAGGTGCATGATCAAATGTCTGTCTATTTAGGATCTGGATGGAGGAATTGGGAAAATTAGTCATCCAATCAGCTAAGCATCAACCCCTATCAAGTATTTTTGAGGTAGGTTTTCTTAGCCTTGAATTAGACCATGTAAGCAAATTACCTACTGTATTAATTTCCCATTGCTGTTTATTATTAATGAATTGATTAAAATAAAATATGTTGGCTTTATTAGAGCTAGCTGGACCTCTATATTCATTAACTAAGTAATAACATTAAAATCACCAATGAATAAAGCATTTGAGGTCCGAAGGGACAACAGGTCAGACCACAGAGCCAGTCTTTCCATTCTAGTTTTTTGTCCATAGATAGATATAGCTTCCATAGAAATATTTAGCAGTGGACTAGAAATTTGAACATAAAGGAACTGTTGGTGATCAAGACTAAGGTGGACCTCAATATCCTCCTTCTAGAAAAGCCAAATTTGGCCAATATTAGAATGCATAAAATTAGAATATCCAAGATCAAGCATATAACTATTACAGTAGTTATTATCATACATTGGTTCTATGATGCACAATGAATGAGAATGATGCTTTCTATTTAAACTCTTAAGTCTTAGAATTGAAGTATCCATGCCTCTAATATTCCAAGTTAGAAATCTCAGCTTAGAAGTTGTACAATTCATAATTCACTTGATTTTGTGCTTCTAGTTGATGACCTAAGCATCATTTTATTAAGTTGTGTGATGTAATTAGATTTTTTTGGTTTGTTTTTACCTATTGGAAAGTTAAGAGGCTTTTGAATGGAGGATACATTCTTAATACTAACATGACCAGGTGAGCTTGCAACATCAGTATTGGAGACATAATCCAACGAGTTTGTTTCACCCGTTTGAGTCAATGGAGAGAACCTGTTTACCACTTGCCTATCTTGGGAGTGATAAAGTTTATTAGTCTCATACAATGGTGAAAATGTAAGGTATTCTTACCTGAGATGATATGGTTATCATATTTTGCATAACATGATCTTGGTTTAGGCTTATCAGTGATGAGAAATGAAGGGTCAAGGGAGCTGTTTAGGGAATTTGGTGTAGGATTGTTGGGAGAGATGGGGCTAGAATAGATAGTTTTAGTCTTTGGTGGTGTCTGGTTAAGGCTAGAGTTTTAGGGAAGTCTTGAATAAGTAATCTGAGGAGGGGAATTACTAAGGCTGGGATTTTTGGGCTTAGTGGAGTTTAATTTGGCTCTACATAGGTTTGGATTGTTTGTAGGGTTGGTGATAGCAATGAGTGAGGTTGAATTGGTGTCAGTAATAAAACCAGTATCAGGAACATGAGTAACATTTGCTGCAGCTTCAAAGGAATTCATTACAGGCTTAGCTGTGACTTGTTTGCTTGAAACTATCTTAGAGGGGGAAGTATCAAAAGAGTTTCCAGTAGGATTCCAAGTAGGTTGGTTCAGACTGGGATTCAAGATTCTACAGTTATTCAGACTATGACCAATCTTATAGCAGTGTTGACAATAAACTGGTAGGTCCTCATATTCAACATTAAAAATTTTGTTAGCAGATAAAGACCCTAGCCTAATTGTGTTCTTAATAGGCTTGATCAAATCAATTTCAACATAGATTTTAACAGCAGATGGTCTAGTTAAAGTCTCAGTTGCAACATCTTTTTTTATATAGGAACCTAAAGCATTTCCAATTGTTGTAATGGTAGAAGTATTATAGTAGAGGAGGATTTCTAATTGTTACCTAAACCGGGACCATTGAGGATTCTGTGTTGGGGCAGAAGTCTGGAGTCCATGTAAGGATCTTGATAATTGTTCCATTGAAACTCCAAACGCCCTTTAGCTAACACCGCTGGTAGTCTTAAGCCTCTTCAAATTGGATCAAGACATGTCTATAGTCCAGAGCTCCCAATTGGTACTTTCTGTTGAAACCGACAGTCTTGAAGGAGTTCTGCAGTTTCTTCATAGTAGGTTTACCCTTCAAGTATTTCCCAATCAGTGCATTGGAGTAATGATCAACCAACGTTTGAATTTCACCATTGCTGTAGAGCACATATGCTTCTCCCAGATGTTGAGTTTTGGGATTGAGGTCCGGATTGTTGGGAAGGGAAGCATTGAGTGGTTGAACTTTGGTTTTGGATTGCAGAGCGTCTAGAAAGCTTTTAGTTCCCCCTGGAGGGGGGATGGCTGTCATTATCTCCAGTAAGAAAATCGGCAGTTATAGCCGTTATCAGTAAGGACAGAGTTTGTTAGAGAGAAGGTAGATGAAGAAGAGAGAGAAGGGAATTTGTGATACTATCAACAAAGATATTTCAAATATTCAATATATCTTATAATAAATAAGTTTATTAATAATTCTGTAATAAATAGGCATTCTATAATAAACCCATCGACCTCCTTTGGAACTCCCCCTACTGAGAACATATCAGAATGAAATATTTGTGATTCCGACTTCAAAGTGCGAGAGACAGTCTGAATCCTGCAGCCATGAGGGCACGAATTCCACACAAAGTGCGTGGACCAGTGGCTATTTAACCACCGGACGTGCCCCACATGCAGGGCTGATCTTCCCAGTAATATCAAATTCCTGATAATTAGTTACTTATTGTAATTATTCATTTTATTTAATATTAGATCAACAATGTACAATTATTTTTAATTAATAGTAAATTTATCTTTAAAATAATTTATGTTTTAGTTTAGAAAAAAGTGCTTGTATAACTGTATTTTTAAGTGTTCATATAATTATGAACACTCTAAAAATTTGATCAGCTCGAATGTACGTGAATTTCATATAACAAGTGGAAGTTCCATCACACTTTGCGCTGTGTTTTTGGTTAAAAAATTTAATTAATTAAAATATAATATTTTCATCTTACATTTAAATTGAAAATAAAAATGAAATCCAATTGAAGTTATAAAATTTCCACTGTACGGGATTAATGAAAGAACAAAGATATTTTAAATATTCAATATATCTTATAATAAATAGGTTTATTAATAATTTTGTAATAAATAGGCATTCTATAATAAACCCATCAACCTCCTTTGGAACTCCCCCTATTGATAACATGTCGAAATGGAATATTAGTGATTCCGACTTCGAAGTGGGGGAGACAGTTCGAATCCTGCAGCCGTGTGGGCACGGATTCCACGCAAAGTGCATGGACCAGTGGCTATTTAGCCACCGGACCTGCCCCACTTGTAGGGCTGATCTTCCCAGTACCATCAATATTCCCGATAATTAGTTACTTATTGTAATTTTTTATTTTATGTAATATTCGATTAACAATGTACTATTATTTTAATTAATGGTAAATTTATCTTTTAAATAATTTATGTTTTAGTTTAGAAAAAAATAGGTTATATAACTGCAATTTTTTAGGTGCTAATATAATCATGAACTCATTTGAAAATTTGATCAGATCGAAGGTACGCTAATTTCATATAACTAGCAGAAGTCCCACAACACTTTGCTCGGTGTTTTTGATTAAAATTTTTAATTAATTAAAATGTAATATTTTCATATTAAATTGAAATTGAAAATAAAAAAATGAAATCCAATTGAAGTTATATAATTTCCACGCAAACTGCATGGTGATTAATGAAAAAGTAAAAATATTTTAAATATTCAATATATCTTATAATAAATAGGTTTATTAATAATTCTATAATAAATCCATCGACCTTCCCCCTACTAAGAGCATGTCAGAATGCAATATTTGTAATTCTGACTTCGAAGTGGGGGAGACAGTCCGAATCCTGCAGTCATGTGGGCACGGATTCCACGCAAAGTGCGTATAGCCACTGGACCTGCCCCACATGGAGGATTGATCTTCTTCGTAATATCAATATTCCAGATAATTAGTTATTTATTGTAATTTTTAATTTTATGTAATATTAGGTCAACAATGTACTATTATTTTAATTAATAGAAAATTTGTCTTTTAAATAATTTATGTTTTAGTTTAGAAAAAAGTGCTTATATAAATGCAAATTTTTACGTGCTAATATAATCATGAGCTAATCTGAAAATTTGATCAGCTCGAATGTACGCTAATTTCATATAACAAGCAGAAGTTCCACCGCACTTTGCTCGTTGTTTTTTATTAATTTTTTTATTAAATAAAATGTAATATTTTCATCTTAAATTTAAATTGAAAATAAAAATGAAATCCAATTGAAATTATAAAATTTGCACACAAACTGCACGGTGATTAATGAAAGACAAAGATATTTTAAATATTCAATATATCTTATAATAAATAGGTTTATTAATAATTCTGTAATAAATAGGCATTCTGTAATTAACCCATCGACTTCCTTTAGAACTCCCCCTACTGAGAACATGTCGAAATGTAATATTTGAAATTCCGACTTCGAAGTGGGGGAGATAGTCCGCAGCCGTGTGGGCACGGATTCCACGCAAAGTGCGTGGACCAATGGCTCTTTAGCCACCGGACCTGCCCCACATGTAGGGCTGATCTTCCCAGTATTATCAATATTCCCGATAAATAGTTACTTATTGTATATTTTTTATTTTATGTAATATTAGGTCAATAGTGTACTATATTTTAATTAATAGTAAATTTATCTTTTAAATAATTCATGTTTAATAGTAAATTTATCTTTTAAATAATTCATGTGTTAACTTAGAAAAAAGCGCTTATGTAACTGCAATTTTTTAACCGCTAATATAATCATGAGCTCATATGAAAATTTGATCGGTTCGATTGTACGCTAATTTCATATAACTAGTGGAAGTCCCATTGCACTTTGCGCAATGTTTTTGATTAAAAAATTTAATTAATTAAAATGTAATATTTTCATCTTAAATTGAAAATAAAAATGAAATCCAATTGAAGTTATAAAATTTGCACGCAAACTACACGGTGATTATTAAAATAACAAATGTATTTTAAAATATATCTTATAATAAATAGGTTTATTAATAATTATACAATAAACATGCATTCTTCTTTTTCAATGAAATTTCATGCAAACAATGAACTTACAAAATTTTTGCGCAAATTGTACTCAATTTAATAAAATGATAAAGAATCCAAAAGGTATACATACATGTTTAGTAAAATCTATGTTAGGTAAAATAATCTTACTCATTTATTAAATCTATGTTTAGTAAAATAATCTCACTCATTAATTAAATCCAAGTTTAGTAAAATAATCTCAATCATGAAATTAGATTAGATGAATGATTATTGGTGTAAAAATAAGGGTGTGTATTGAACCCTTCCCTGCACACACACACACACACACACATATACATAAATACATATACATACATACATATATACACACATACATATACATACATACATACATAAATACATATACACACATACAATATATACACACATACACATATACACACATGCATATACACACATACATATATAGATACATATATACATACATGCATATATATGAGTGGGTTCAGGCGAGAACACTCTTTTATATAAGAATAAATCTAAACCACTCAATTATTAGATATGATGGCTTCCATTTATTCATGTGTTGACGAAATATGAATTTGGACCGTAGCCCATTTGACGTGTCCTCAATTTATCCACATAATATAGACCATCAACCCATTTTTCCTAACCCAACTACGTGCATCCCATTTGTCAACCATGATCAATTTTATGTCACATGCAGAAAGCTAAACAACTCTAGAAAAGGAATTTTACTGAAGAATTAGTTGAATTCAGAATAGAAGAGGCATAAACAAGTTTTGGGAAAAGGAAAGATTCAGAAGAAGGAAAGAAAACTGTCTTCGGAATATTTTACAAGTGAAAAATGGCATGATTTTGCTATCTTCCTAACTGATTCTTATAGAATCACAGTCAGCTAATTGTAACCAACTCCAACTGAAAATCTGTTGAATAATAGTTCCTGGAGAAAAACTCATTGAACCCTGCATTGCTGTTGCTTCCCGATTCCAACTAAAATATCCATAGACTAAACTACCCTTAGTTCATTTGGACTTTATGACAAAATCTCCCCCTCAAAATTCATCTTGTCCTCGAGTTGTGATGAAATTAATGAACAAAGTCTGGGAATTAATTGATGATGAATTCACTGTGTTCCCAAGAGAATTCTTCTATAGGTAGTTGATGCCACTGAATCAACCATTGTATCTTCTGCTGAGATCCCGCAGTAACCACTCTTCTTTACAATATTTTGTTAGGGTTAAGCATCAAAATATCAGATTGATTAGATATAGGAATAAGAGTGATCAACGAAGGAGGAGGGCCATGGTGTGGTTTTAAGAATGAGACATGGAAAACTGGATGAATCCTGATAGTGCTTGGTAGATGTAATCTATAAGCTACTGAACCTATTCTCTGCATTATAGGATATGGTTCGAAGAACTTTGAAGATAGTTTCATGTTAGTCCTTGGAGTAATTGAGCTTTGCCTATACTTTTGAAGTTTAAGGGAAACCAAATCTCCAACCTGAAACCCCCTCTCAGTTGTTTTATTATTAACATGGAATTTATATGGATCGGGAGCTCTCTTCAAATGAGTTTGTAGCAACAATTGAATGGATTCACTCTGCATTATCAAGTCTAAAGTAGCAGGAAGGATCACATCCAAGAAATTACCTAAAGGAATCTACTGTGGTTTGAACCCATACAATGCTTCAAATAGAGTCATCCTTATACTGGATTGATAGGATGAATTATACCACCACTCAGTCATTCCTAGTCAAATTTTCCAAGAATATGATTTTTCTCCACACAAAAAAACACAGATATGATTCTAAAATCTGATTAGTACGTTCAGTTTGCCCATCTGTTTCAGGATGATATGCACTACTAAATTGCAGCTGAACTCCTAACTTTTTTAATAACTCCTTCCAAATCTGACTTGTAAAAATCTTATCCTTATCACTAACAATTTCCTCTGGAAGTCCATGTAATATGTAGATTTCAGTTTTAAAAAATAGTAGCTACCTGGTGTGCGTACTGCGAAGGGATGAGATAGTGATATAAAATGAGAGTATTTGGTCAATTTGTCTATCTCACCCATGATCATCCCCTTATGATTCAAGTAAATTTTCAATGAAGTCCATGGAAATATGAGTCCAAGGCTTTGTTGGAATAGGCAAAGGTCTTAGCAAGCCAGCTGGGTGTATATTCTCATACTTGTTCTTCTGGCATATAGAACAAATCCTTACAAACTATACGATATCATCTCTCGTACTAGGCCAAAAGAAAAGTGATCCCACTCTTTGATTGTTGAAGATTTGCATGAATGCCCCCCCTAGAGTAGAAGAATGGAGTGATTGCAAAATTACTTTTCTGATCTCAAAGGAAGAGCCAACATAAATTCTATCCATTTTCTTTAAAATTCCTCTGATGTACTGATACTCAGAATTTCAATTATTTTGACCCTTTAAGGTAGCCTTTAAGTATATGGTTCTTAGCCACTTCATCATTACTGTAACTATCCTCACTTTGGCTAAACCATGTTGGTTGTGCTGATGTGATTACCCTTACCTTTATTTCCTGAGTTTTTAACATGTTGTCTTCAAGAACCCCAAACTGATAAACTGGTGATTGCTCATACAACAAATTATCATGTTCATGCAGTGCCATAAGATATTCCTTATTAGTCTGAATATAATCTAATTCCTTGTTAGCCTGAGTATAAACTGAATCCTGAAGTATGTAATTCATTGAATCATCATGTAGAAGCTCTTCTCCAATTGAATCTCCACTTATTTCCTCAACTACAGATTCTGCCAAACTTTTCACACTATCAGCCATAATATCAACATACTGTGAGTTCTCCCCTTTATATTCTCTAACGGGTATTTTTTACAATGCATCAACTGCTCCATTTTCACTTCCCGTTTATATTTTATTTTAAAACTAAGACCAAAAAGTTTGGTTGCCCACTTGTGTTGTAAGGCTGTATGCAACTTTTGACTCAGCAAAAATCGTAGAGATTGGTGATCAATTCTTATCACAAAATGTTGTCAAACTAGATAATGCCTCCATTTGTCGATTTCCATAACTATGGCTAATAATTCCTTCTCGTATATAGAGAGGCCTCTATTCTTTGGACAAAAATATTTGCTAAGGTATGATATATGGTGGTGTTCTTGCATTAACATTGCTCCCATGCCCACATCACTAGCATCAGTTTCAATCACAAATTCCTTATCAAATGCAGGAAACTTTAAAACTGGTGATGTAGTGATGATCTTCTTCATATTCTGAAAAGCATCAGTTGCTTCCTTAGACCATTTAAATGCATCTTTCTTAAGAAAATCATGTAAAGGCCTACACACTAAACCATAAGATTTAATAAACCTTCTATAGTAACTTGTAAGGCCAAGAAATCCTCTCAATTATTTCAAGCTTTTTGGAATTGGCCACTCTAATATACACCTTTTTTTGGATTCATTTTCACTCCTGTAGCTATTATCACATGACCAAGGTATTCAGTCATATGTTGGCCAAAAACACATTCAGTTGTTTTAGCAAACAATTCATGATGTCTTAAGATAGTTAACACCTGCTCCAAATGTATAAAATGTTCCTCCAAAGATCTACTATAAACCAAAATGTCATAAAAAAAAATACAAACTTTCTGAGATGATCCTTGAAAATATGGTTCATTAGAGATTGAAAAGTAGTTGGAGCATTAGTTAATTCGAAAGGCATCACTAAGAACTCATAATGACCACTATGTATTTGGAAAGCAGTCTTCTCAATGTCTTCTCTCCTCACCCTTATCTCATGGTAACCAGTCCTCAAGTCTAATTTTGAAAAAAATGGTACAACTCATCTAACAGTTCATCAATGATAGGAATCAGAAAATTGTCTTTGATAGTAAGCTCATTCAACTTCCTATAGTCTATGAAAAGCCTTCATGAATTATATTTCTTTTTAAATAACAATACAGGTGAAAAATATGGGTTATTGCTAGGCTGTATGATCTGATCCTTGAGCATTTCTTCCACTTGTCTCTCAATTTCAACCTTTTGTGCTTGTGGTTTCCTGTAGGGTCTTATCTGAAAGGGTTGTGATCCATATTTAAGTACAATCTTATGATCTATATCACGTATAGGAGAAAGACATTTAGGAACTTCAAAAATGTCATAATACCTGGAAAGCAGATGCTGGATTTCTGAGTTCACCTTATCTCCATTTTGTTGATTGAATTCCTGATCAGAATCTGTTGCAGATATGTGCCTCATCCTTTGTCGTACCTCATCCAAATTCCCTAATTCATTTAGATCACCCACTTTCATTATCTCAACGAAGAATTTTCTTCTTTTATTCTCAGCCAATTGTTTAGCCTCATAGCCTCTGATCATTCTCACCTTGACTTCCTTATCTGTGCCATAAACTGTCTAGTTTAACCCTTTGTTCCAAAATAGAAATGCTTATGTTATAGAAATCAAATGTGATTGGGCTATAGCTTCTCATTCAATCCACTTCCAGCATCATGTCTAGCTCACCCAATGGCAGAATCTTCAAATCTTATGTGAAATTATGTTGATGGACATGCCATGAAACTTTAGGACTGTATACAAAGCCTTTCACTCTACTTCCATCTGCAACTTCAACAGTGAAGGGTTTGGCAGTTAATTCTTGTGACAAACCAAGTTTCTTAACAAGTCCAAGACTAACAAAGCTGGTATTGCTTCCTGTATCAAGAAGTATACTGATGGTGTGCCCCAACAACTTACCATATATAGTGATACAATTATGAGTAAAATTACCATTCCCCACTGCCTTACACACAATCTAATATGCTTCAGTTTCTGACATCTCTTCATTCAACAACTCAGACAGTTCTTTTTCCACCACAATTATCCCTTCAGCCTTATCAAAATCTTTGGTAGTGATAAAATTTACCTGTCTGAATTTACAAACATGTCCTACCCCAAAATTTTCCCCACATTTAAAACAAAGATGATTCTCCCTTCTAAATTGAATTTCATGAGGAGAAATTTTCTGTAATTCCCAGCATTTAGCTTCATTCTTATCCACTACAGTAGCAAAATCCTGATTCTTAACAACTGTTCTTTCTACATTATTCCTCCAGTTAGGAAATGATCCCATAGGACTCATATGTCTATTCTTCTTAGTTAACATATTTAGGTTTTGTTCTTGGAGTAAGGCTATCTCTACTGTTTCTTGCAAAGTGTTGGGTTTAAACAACTTAACCATTGGTTTCAATTCATCTTTAAGTCCACTAATGAAGCTAGATATGAAATAAGGCTCAGGTAATAAATGGTTCTTACAAATCAATAGAGATCTTAGCTCTTCAAAGCTTTCTTGATAGTTCTTCACACTGTCCCTTTTGCCGCAGCTTGTTAAACTCTTCTACAATGTCTTTTCTAGCGATTTCTCCAAATATTTTTGTAACTGCATCTTTAAAATCTTCCTAACTCCATTCATTGTTTTGTGAATTTATCACCAAGGAACCATATCTCGACCTTGTTCTCCAAATAGATCTTCATTGCTTCCACTTTCTGTGACTTAGGAATTTTGAAGAAACTGAAGAAAAAAAATCACACTTTCTGATCCACTCTCTAGGTTTCTCACCATTAAAAATAGAGAGTTTGATTCTAGGATGTTGACTACCGAGATTCTTCCCAATTTCTCCCTCCAATTGAAAACACAGTCCACAGTTTTGATATTATCCTCTCTACAATGTCTACTGTTCTTATCATAGTTAAAGATACCCTTGAAATGAGCTTCTTGAGATTTATCAGTAGAAAAAGGGGATTCGACAAAGTGATTAGTTTCAGCTTCATCAACAGGTCTCTAACCAATATTCATCTGCAGCAATAAGGCCACCCGTTCTTCCAACTGTTGGAATCGTCGATTCAGCATCTGGTTCATGAGCTCCTCCAAATATTTGCTTATTGCACTACATTTCTCTTCAATTTCCGCATAAACTTGAAAATTCTATACATCCAGTTGTGATTTCAAGTTTCTTGTCAAATTTGACATTCTTTGATCCTGATATTTCAAGTGATTTTCGATCGTCTTCAACCTTGTACTCTCCACCACTGCCGATGAAGGACTACTCTGATACCAATTTGTCACATGCAGGAATCTAACCAACTCTAGAAAAGGAATTTTACTGAAGAATTAGTTGAATTCAGAATAGAAGAGGTAGAAACAAATTTTGGGAAAAAGGAAAGATTCAGAAGAAGGAAAGAAAACTGTCTCTAGAAGATTTTGCATGTGAAAAATGGCATGCTTTTTCTATCTTCCTAACTGATTCTTATTGAATCACAGCAAGTTAATAGTAACTAACTCCAACTGAAAATCTGTTGAATAACAGTTCCTGGAGCAAAACTCATTGAACCCTGCATTGCTGCTGCTTCCTGATTCCAACTAAAATAGCCAAAGAATAAACTACCCTTAGTTCATTTGGACTTTATGACATTTTATTACATATTTGTCGTATCCCATTGTTTAGTATTTAATTTAACATCTCTTTTTAATTTTTTGAATTCACACACACACCTTGCTTTAAAAAAAATCACACATTTTTGGCAAGATTTTCTCAATTTCAACCAGTCATTTTTTTTCTAAATTTAATTTAATCCACTCATTTTTTAAACCTAAATCCAAGCACCTATGCCTATGATGCCACATCCGACGAAACGGGGGTAGTACTACTTTCCCCCACATACAATTTTTTCTTGAAAATACACATCAAATTTAAAAAGTTAAAGATCAAATAAAAAAGGTTAAATAGTCAAATATCCCTTACTGGTTAAATTTCAGAGTTCTATAAGAAGAACGGAGAAACACTTCAAAAATTTTAGAGTTAAGTGCTAAAATAACCCTATGTTTTAGTCAAAAGTGCCAATCTAACCGTGTAAAATTTGAAAATTCAATTTAAACTTATTATTTGGTCAAAAGTGCCAATCTAACCCCGTGAACTTGAATTTGGCTTGAATTATATGAATTGACTGTTATACCCCTATTTTTAAAATAGAAAATTCCAAAATTTTAAACGTGTATATTACCCTTGTTTGTCTATCCTAAAAACCTAATTTTTCCAACATTCCTCTCCTCCTGAGCCGCTGCTTCTTCCTCCTGAAGTCGCAGGTGGGGGCGGGATAGTGGTGGTGAAGTAGAGAAGCGAATCTGGCAGTGAGCTCGAAGGAGGTGCTGGAGAAAGACCATTCTTTCCGCTGAATTTTGACAAGATCTATTAGAGTTTGAGTTTGAGTTTGAAGAAGAAGAAGATGGTTAGAAAATTGTGGAAAATTAAGGTGGCGCTGAGGATGAACCTCTGTAGTTTTGCTCTCAGGAGTTGGAGGAATAAGGAGGCGGATGAATCTCCTCCGCCATCCTAGCGGCTTTCCAATGCCACACTGCCATCTCCGGTCGGCGAGATGGGCCAGAGGCCTTTTCCTCCAATGCCTCCGATGCCTACGTCTGCTTCTGGGCTCGGGCTTAAGTGATCCAGGATTCGGAGCCGTTTTTCCAAGGTTTGGATCTCCTTTATATTACTACATGTTTGAGCAGTGTGTTTTTCTTAAATACTATGGGGTTATGTTTATGAGCACACGTATTTGAGGGAGGATAAACCAAGTTGATTAATTTGAATTTTATTTTGGTTTCATGGAATAGTAAAAAGCCTTTTCCCCCATTAATTATTAAAAACAGAGGATACTGTTTGTATGTTGATGTTATAGTTTCATTTTAAACTTTATTTCTTGTTTGATGGCGTGGCTGAGTTTCTAGCTTCCAACCACTACTGTCGGTGTAGCGACAACGATGGTGGTGGTGGCGGGGTGACAAAGGTGGCAGAGCTGCGAAGTAGTAGTGGATGTGATTATAGAGAAGAAGAAGGGGGTATTTTCATCTTTACAAGTTTAGTTTTTAGACTAGGGATATTTTAGTCTTTCTAGTTATGATCAATGCAGGAAAATACCACGTTAACGCCGAAATAGTGTCAAAATGTTATATCGGCACATATGATGCAAAAGTTAGGGTTATAATCACACTTTCAGATTATGTAGAGTTATATTGGCACTTTTGAAAATAATAGGGTTACATGTGTATTTTGCCCAAAATTTTAAATTGTGGTCATTGTCTCTAAATTTCAAAAGGTTGGTAGAATATGTATGGAGAACAAGGAAAGTGGAAGATTTGCAGGATTTGCTTCTGATGCTGCAAAGGCTACAAATACCATTGGCTAAACTAAATGGGAGAGAATTCATAGATATAGGGAAGAGAGTGCAGATTGCTGATGAAAAATGGAGGAAATCTTAGAAAATTTTGAGTGAAAATCCTGGGAATGGTGATAAATAGAAAGGGGAGTCAGAGGCTAGGTTTGAAGCTGAAAAGTTGAAGGAAGCAGAACATCAATTTCTTCAACAAAAAAAAAAGTGGTTGAAAGAGGGAGACAAACCTACAAGCACTTTCTATGCCTTAATTAAAAGGAGACAGTATCAAAAAACCACAATGTAAATATGATTAGTGAAGGCATCATAATAGATAATCAGGTACAGATTGAATATCACTTGTTAAAACACTTCAAAAAAATAGTTAGGAGTTGAAGTGAAAATCAGGAAGATAGATTAAAAAATAGAAAAAATGGGGGAGAAGGCTGAAATCAAATAGCAAATGGAGATGATTAAAGAAGTTGAGGCTAAAGAAGTAAAAGCTGCACTGATGAGCATACATTCTAGGAAGAGCCCAGGTAGGGATGACTACTCTAGCAATTTTTTAAAGACACATGGGATATAGTCGAAGAAAGTTTTACAACTGCAATTCATGGTTTATTCAAAGGTGACAGCATTCCAGAATACCTTGGAAAAGCATTGATTGCATTGATCCCAAAAAATCATAACCCTCAGGTACTTTCAGATTGCAGGTTAATTGCATGTTATTCAGTTGTTACGAAACTATCACTAAATTTCTGTGTGAGAGAATTAGTGCTATTCTTCCTGAATTAATTAGTTCAAATCAAAGTGTCTTTTTGAGGAATAGGCACATTGCACATAATTTGTTTTTGACATATGAACTGATTCACAAGTACAACATGAAAAGTATGAGAAAATGCTGCATGATACAGGTTGATGTGAGTAAGGCATTTGACTCCATAAAATAGAAATTTTTTGAGGATTGGTTGGTAGCTTTGAGGTTCCCGAGCTTAATGATATGTTGGATAAGAAAATGTACAATGTCTTCTACATTCTGTTTATCCTTTAATTGTAGGCTGGCATAATCATTTCAAGGTAAGAGAGGACTAAAGCAGGGAAATTCCCTCTCTCCATTGCTCTTTGTTATTTGCATGGAGTACTTCTCTAGGCTGATGTTGAATAGATTCAGGGGCAAGAAAATTGTATATCACCAAAGATGTGGAAATGTTGGCATTCACTCTCTACTGTTTACTGATGATGTACCGATAGTTTATGGAGCAAGTAGAAACTCACCGGAGGAGGTTAAACTGGTGTTGGAAGATTTTTTTTTGCTGGTTTCAGGGTTTGCCATAAATGATAAGAAATCCCAAATTTTCTTTTCAAAGATGGAGGAGGGTGAAAAACAGGTGTTAGGTGTTATTTTGTCAGTGAAGAAAGGTGAATTTCCAATGCATTACATGGGCTTACCAATTTCAAATGCAGATGGAATAATCAGGATTGTGATCAGGAGCTTATAGAAAAAATCAGGAAAAAGTTAAGGACTTGATCTGTTGAAAATATTTCCTATGCTGGGAAACTGATTCTTATAAACTCAGTACTTTTAAAAATATACATAAAATTAAAATAATTAATTATGAAATTAAAAGACTAATATACACATCGATTAAAAAGAGTATAAAAAATATTGAAATACACATTGACAGAAAAGAGTTAAACGTCAAATATAAAACACTAAAAATATATAACATCAAATAAAAATAGTTACACCAAACTATTTAGACGAATATCAAACTTAAATATATACATAATAAAAACACTAGAGTATACATCAAATTTAAAGTAATTAAACATTAAATAAAAATATTTTAGTGGCATGTAAAATTGTAAAAAATATTGTACCTATCACAAAAATTGTGCCACTATTTATTGAGAAATTTTGTTTTTGGAGAACAATGTTTAGCGTCCCAAAAATTTCTGGTGACTGATGAATATTAAATGTTTAAAAAAAATAAGAAGTTGTGACATTCCTTCTCAAATTAATTTTTGACTACAAAATTTTCAAGTTAGATTCAAATTTGCATTTTTTTAAAGTACTCTTCATTACAAATCTAAACATTGTAATGGTATCAGAACATAATGTTTTCAATTTTACCTAAATTTATGATTTCTATTCATGATATATATTGTAAATTTTATATGGGTAAATTTAAAATTTTAAGATTGTTACATTCCAATTTAAATATAAAATACTAAAAGTACATGAAAGATTATCACAAAATTTTGATTCGTAATACCTCGCAACGCGTGGTGAGAATTCGCTAGTATGTTTTAAAATTTTATTAGCATGTTAAATTACTATCAACAGTATAAACTAGAGCATCTGTACAAAGTTTCAATACTTAAAAAGTTGTACGAATCCAGTAGAGATTCTTTGCCTTTTGTCGTCAACTGGGGGTATTTATGTAATTTTGGCTTCCCCAACTAGGGGAAACGGCGTCATTTGCTATGCCACTCTCCCAAATCACATTCGTATCGCAATTGAGTTTGTGGTGATGGGGTTCGTGGGCTTCTTCGTCAAGGTCATCTTCATCCCCAACAAAATCGTTGTTGGATCTGCTACGCAAGGCTTGCAACTCAAATCTGGCACAAGTTGAACCATTGGTTGGCCAACTAGAACATAAGTTAAATAACAACTCCTCTATTACTATTACTATAAAATCACAAAGTCCACAACAAACACAAAAGTGCCCTTTTCAGATTTCATTCGAAGACATGGTTGTATGGGGAACAATATGCTGATTTTTGTGTAATCAAAACAAAAAAAATAAATAATCATTGGATCATTTGCTCAGATACCATAAAGACTGGTTTGAAGCCAGAATTAGGTAGGAAAAAAAAGTAAGGTTTCATTAATCAAAATCAGCAAAAATTACCTAGCACCAGCACCGTGTAGCTGTACTGGTGCAGAGAATAAAGTGAGTGTTCAATTAGGGCATGCCACGTGCTCTGATCTGTTACAAGTAAAACAAAAGAGGAGCAGATATCAGACGACGTCGTTTCATTAGTTTGAATCAATTGCCACCTAAACCTAAATGCCTTTAGCCTTGATCTGTTCTTCAATCTAGTGATCATCACCTCCAGAAAATAAGGAGCTGCTTCTTGCAGCCCCGTTTTTACTCATGCAGCCCCATTTTTTGGGCAGAATCTCCAAGTTACCCCTTATTATTGTTACTTGTTATTTGGTCTCTGAATTTAGTTCAAATTATTTTTTGCCACATGATTTTGGCTTAAGCCTTCTTCATCTCCCCTGTATATTCCAGATCTGAAAATGAGGCCTTCTTCTCCCCTTCGCCGCTACAGTCCGGCGTTCTGGTTTTGAAGCGCTGCCGCCGACCTCACCGTCTTCCCGACATCTCTCCGCCGAACTCACCTATTTTCGATTTCCCTGGCCCATTTTCCGAGCTCCAGAGTGGCAGACCCTGTTTTCTGAGTTCCGGAGTACGCGACCCAGAGGCGTCCGAAAATCGCAGCGTCCGGCCCTGTTCTCGATGTCGGAGCGTCCGGCCCTGTTCTCCGACCCTATTCTCCGTAGGCCGATTTAGGCCCGGTTTAGCCGCTGCGTCGCCACCGAGCGCACTTCGTCGCCACCGAGGTCGCCGAGTTGCCACCGGTTTAGCCGAGTCGCCACCGGTTCTGCCGAGTTGCCACCGGTTCAGCCGAGTCGCCACCGGTTCCGCTGAGTCGACTCAGGTGGAGGAATCACTTTCGCACATTTTGCATCAAATTACAAGCATTCCCCGGTTTTCTTGCTGTAGGAAATGTTTTGTAGATTGTTATGCTTGCCAATATTGTAGGAATCACTTTCGCACATTTTAAATGCATATTGTTATCTAACAAAAATAATCTGGGCAATTTTTTTATGCTTGATTTCTTATAAGAGTTGTAGTTGTTCCTCATTTTGTGTGATCTCAGCTATTCTACCATTGAGTCATGATACAAACTACTTGTTTGCTCAAGAAGTGTTAATTTTTTTTCGTATTCCCTGTAAGTTACTCGTATAATCACATTTGGTTCAAAACTCTGTGAGGATATGTGTGGAAAATCTGTCCTGGATGTTTAAATTTTGATGTGTTAAAATGACCCCCGAATATGGTTATACAAACTACTGATTTGATGTGTTATACCCTACGACCTCAATTAATAGTTGCACCATTGAAGTCACTGAGACTGTAAGGTGTATAATCTTTTATGCTCAGTTTGAGTATTGATTTTCAGTTCTAAATAAGTCATTGTAGATACTGTTGCTACAATTTTGATTAAAAAGTACGAATATGCCAGTCTCCCGTGGAAAAATGATCGATGGTTAGACCCATAACTTTGCTAGAATTTATTATAGGAGATGTTCTGCATTTTAGGAACTGTAAGAACTTTGGCTATTACATTGTAACCCGTTAACCAGATTCGTATAGAAGTTTGAGATGAATTCATTTGATATATGTTTTCATTCAAACTTTGATATGTGTTAGTTTTTATTATTATGAACAGATGGGGAGTAGGGACAAGTACATATACCGTCCTCTGGATAACGTTGAAGATGTTAGGGGTGTCGGACGGAGGGGGTTAAATGCATCGGAACGAAGGAAGCGGATGCCACCTGCAAAGACTTCTAAGAGACCACATGACAGCGATGTTGGTTGTGCCAATGTTGTGGGACCCGGTAGAGGGAAAGGGTTATTTTTTAGAGATTCAGAGTCGCATAATGAGGGAGCAGGATCTAGGGATACTGGGGAGTTTGATGATAGTGAAGATGGTACGGATGGGGAGTATGATAATAATCTAGCTATTATTCCAGTGAATACTACTCAATGTGATAATGACATGGGTGGATGCAATGACTCACCTGAAGATGACTTCAATGACCAAGATTCACCACATTCGCCAAGCTCTTCTACGGCACGAGGTTAGTATACTAGTCATCCAATATTATGGGTTAGTATGAATGTGGTCTGTTCCTAGTGTTTAATGTGTATATGTTGAGTATGAATGCAATGGGATAACATATTTGCAGTAGCTGGAATACTCTTCTGACCATTTGAATATGACAACAGATAAGAAGAAAAGACCCACTTTGTCCAAAGATAGACCCTCTTGGAAGATTGATCATCCTGAAGCAGGCGGCCCTGTAGATCCAAGTGTGATCCCTAGTTTTGGTGGGCATGTTGCACGTGATATATGGTATGGGAAGGAGCGTGAACCTTTGCTTTGTAGGACTCAAGGTAATCATCTAAAGGTTTTGAGAAAATGGTCATTTACGTCAGAAGTTGCGGAAAAAATTGTGATAGATAGTGGTCTGCTCCATCTGAGAGAGTGTGTGATGGAGCACATTGATTCCAACTTAGTGTCTGCATTTGTGGAGCGCTGGCAGCCTGACACTAACACGTTCCATATGCCATTCGGTGAGATGACCATAATGCTTCATGATGTGCAATACATATTGGGTATTCCTGCCGATGGAGATGTTGCAGTTGCCATGCCATGTGTTGGTCAAACTAGTGATGATATGGAGAAAGCTTGTGTTGTTGACTTGTTGGAGGACAAGGAGGAATGCATTAATGATCGGACTTATTGGGGTCATGGTGGTTTGCTTATGAAACTCCTTGTTAAGGCTGCGAAGGAGGCAATTGATCCAGTAAGACAGGCGCGTGGATTTCTTGCTTATTTGTTAGCGAACACACTTTTCCCAACCAAGAATCCCAACAAGGTCAAATCATGTATATTTCCGCTACTAAGAGATACTGCCAGGGTTCCGATGGTTAGTTGGGGATCAGCCACGCTAGCACTACTTTACAGAGAGTTGGGCGTGGCTAGCAGGGTGGACACCACGAAGATAGCAGGTTGTCTCACTTTGTTACAGGTATTTCATTTAATTTGAGTTAATTGTCATATTTTATGAATAAGTCATTCAATTTAGTATTTTTAGATCATGACGAATATGATTGTTATCTAAATATTTAATTTGTAGGCATGGATATATGAGTACTTCCCTACTCTAGCAACCAATTCACTTGATATCGGTAGGCATGACCCATATGCGCGTCGGTGGAATCCTATTTATGTTGCGCGTCGTAGCAAGTCTTCCTTGCACCAATATCGAAGAGTTCTTGATGACATGACATATGATAAGGTATAGTTTTCATATTCGTATATTAATGGGGAGATTGTACCTAGTCGTTTATGTGTCGTTTACTTTTATAGGTGAATTGGTTGCTCTTTGGTCGGGGAGTTGAGCATGTTATACCTCGAATTGCATTTTGTGGGTTGATACAGTGTGGACCTATTGTCGAGCCGTATGATGCACACCGCACAATGCGGCAAATCGGCTTTGTTCAGAAGGTGCCCATTTTACCACCAATTCCACCCGTGACAGTTGTACGGGATCGTACATCGAGATCTTACGAGTTGAAGTATGGGGATAATACCGGTCACTACCTTTGGACGCTCAAGCATTTGGTACCATTCGAGAATGAAGAGGTACAAATGACTGGAGAAGGAGTAACTCTTGAGTACTTTGAGTGGTATGATCTAATTTATCACCCTTGCATACAAGGACAGAGACAGTCTTCTTCAACTCCGTCATCCAGCAGAACTGATAGAAGAGCGGTATTTGATCTCATACTTTTTTTAGATGCTATTGCTGTGAAATGCTAGAGTGGTATTTTTTGTTTACATTGAAGAGCGGTATTTTTTTCCAGATGCAATGACATAATTTTTTTTGACATTGCTAGTGTGCAGAGGCTCTGGCTGATTCTGTGGAAGATGCCCTTGCTGATATTCATTATGAAGAGATTGATATGCGAGTGATGGAAAGACTTGTGAAGACGGTATGGAAGCCTATGGAAGACGCTTATCGGAAGAGCAAGATGGGTCCCCGGGCGCGAAACAAATAGTCGGACAGTGTGTTGTTATGTTATTTGTTAGAAAACATTTGACAAATTGTGAATTGCTATGTGCTTTGTTTGAATTACTTGTTGTACTTCGTATTGTTATTTCAGTTTCATAAGATTCAAATAACTATAGTCAGCGCATATTGTTATCATTGATACGAATAAATTCTAATGTTCAAAGTAATGAAGAAGGAATCATGACAAATACATAAAAATAAACAAGTTCATTACATTGTTGTGTTGTCACTGAGGTTGCCTCAATGTCTCACCCATTGCATTCCAATACTCGATTCTTGAAGCATATCTCTCTTCCAAGGACAACAATGATTGGTCACAGTAGTGTTTCCACCCCGGATGCAGCCGTGGCAAAGCATAATGGATACTCTCAAACTGTACACGTACATAGTGTGAAGAAGTTGAACCCATGTGGATAATGGCTAACTCGCCGAGGGTAGGACATTCAGAGATATCACCTATGATAGGCAACACAGTGCAACAACCAGAGATGTTACCGGGTCGCTCAAACATATACAGGGACACAACTGAGTGGTAAGGCTGAGCTATTGCGAACAAGTCATCCGGGGTAGACATCCAGTGTTCTGGACCACACGGTCCGCAACGATGGTCTAGCCTTCAGACAACAGATAATCGCTCTGCATCCGAACCATACACGAGGTTGTACCTATCGTGACAAAGTATTTCATTTCGCATTGCGTTTCTCACCAATCTCCAATCATCCTGTGAATTGTGAAACAGAGAAGCTACACAGCGAAACCCACAATTGCCATCAGCTCCGATATTAAAATACTCTTTCACAAAAGACCTCATGAATTGGGGAAGATGTAGCCTAGCAGGATGCCTTGCGAGGTCATTCTCTGCACGAATACAAGTGCGAACCAGAAAAAATTTTACAGTCAGAGCTAACCAGTCTTTAAAGATGCAATACAAATTGTGGAATTAATTTCAACGTACCTCTCTGGTTGTTGATCGAAGAGGATGCTGTGGATGGGTTTCTGCGACTGTTACTTGATCTGGTTTTGAATTTGTCCCTGATTACTTCCCACCACGATTTTTCACGTCGTTGAGTCTTCTTCTTCTTGGGGCGCCCTCTAGTTTGAAGAATTGGAGTTGGCTCCACGAAACCTGCTTCTTCTGGATACATTACGTTCCGGATGATCCTAGTGACTAGAAATTGGTCAGCTTTGTCCCGATGATGTAGGTCTGTCAATAAACCCCCTAGTTCATCAGCATTAGCATCAGCATCACCATCAGTACTACCACCCACAACATCATCTCCGTACTCAAGTGTCTGCCAATACTCATGCACATTCTGCGGGCGTAGGTAATCTCTCATTTCTGACAATGCTCGCAACTGACAGGAACAAGGTAAGCCATGAGTCACCTGATATGCACAACAACAATCACCCTTCCTAATGAATTCTGCACGCAACAATCTAATGCATCTATGAGTCACATAAGTAGGGAGATCTTTGAAAATTGAACCAGCTAATCCGCCCATTACCCTTGTTCGACTTGATTCTAGACTCCTGCGGATCTCTGT
>JAULKM010000009.1:7489449-7502287 GCA_032355605.1 Rubia tinctorum
AGGAGCATGCCAATGGCGCCGGATTCAGCAATATGGGGCTCCTTGCTCAGCTCCTGCAGAACTTTCCGCAATCTTGAAATCGCGGTTGCTGCAATGGAGCATCTGTTGGAGCTCGAACCAGATGACACTGGCAACTATGTGCTGCTTGCAAACATATATGCAGATCTGGGTAAGTGGGACGGGGTTTCAAGAATGAGGAAGTTGATGAGGCGAAAGAGCATGAAGAAAACACCTGGTTGCAGTTCGATTGAGGTTAATTGTGCAGTTCAAGAATTTGTATCAGGAGATAATTCCAAACCATTTTCCAATCATCTGTTTCAGATACTGAATCTAATTGCATTGCATCAGACTGAAACGGATGATGAGATTGATGACATCGCCGAGCTAGAGGGTGTTAGCAATAATCTTCCGTAGTAGTCACACTAACACAATGTTAAGTATATAGTTGCTGCAGTACCAGAGTAAGAACATTATAATCAATCTAGGTGATTCCATTCCTTATGAGCAGGCATAGTCCGGGTTTGAATTCGGAATGGATCACGTTGATCTTTCATATAATATGAAGATTGTGTTACCTACTTTTACACCAGCAGAAGAAATCTGATATAGAAAGACATCCAAGTGAAGAAAGGATATGACAGTGAAATGCAAGCCTAAAAACTTAAAATTATACAGTACTTCATTGTCTCTAAACCAAGCTAGAAACACAAACAAATTCGTGTCTCCCGCTGCTAGTGTCGGTTATGTAATCCCTAGGAGGCAGTACAAATAATACCAAAAGAGAGAAACCAGCAGCGAGAGAAGAGCATTATTCCAGAGGTAATGGAGAGTCACAAGCATCCAGAAGACAAAGGGTTCAGCTCTTATTTTGATGAACAAAATCAATTTTAAGTACAACTAGGTTATCAGAAAGAATAAAATTAAGGTACAACTACACCTTTGCAATTTCATACATCAAAGGAAAATCTTGCCCCTCAACAAACTTGACAAATAAACCCAACAAAGGAAACTATGGGTACTACTCTTTTCTGCATACACTGAAAGTACAGAAACCAAGGAACAAAATCAGCAGCCAAAACATTGAGCAAGGGAAAAGCCACATACAAGTGTTACCGCGTATATGCTACAGTCCATGAACAGTGCACCCATGACATTCTGCAAAAGAGACGCCAATTCCATGAATGTACCAAGCCGATCAAATAAGTCAGGCTCCTCATCTGAAAGATCCCGTGTTGCTTGCAGTTCAGGTTTTCGAGTACCTCTTTGTTTCTCTAATACCCGTGCCACCACAAGCGTGACATTAGTCAATATCAGAAAATATAGAGGTCTGAAAAATATGACCCTCTTCACAAGGCCACTGCGTAATATTGGGAACCCAGCGTGAGCTAAGACTACGAGAATTGCAACTATCGCTGAACATAAACTGCGAATACTCGCGGATGCTGAAATTGCTGACTTAACTTCATTAATTGTATCCGAGTTGCAAAGATGAGCCAGCTGCTTGAATAGTTTGTCTTTAGGGGAAGTAGAATCACGAGGACTCCGAACTCGCGATGGGACTTCATCTGATGAGGCTCTTCCATCAAGATCACGGGAAGATACATGAGAGGGCTCTGCACTGCTATCAGGATTACTTATTATAGGTTCAGCTACATCTGCAACAGTAACTTCCTCCCGGCTAGTTTCAGGGACAGTGTCCTGTTTCGGGGACAATGTACCTGTGGCTTTGTCCTCACTCTGTTGAGAATCTGCAGCATCAATAAACACATAAACATGGCAAATTCGACATGACCATATATTTAAATGTGCTAATTCTCCTTATTTATGTTTCAAGGAAGACCAAAAACAGAAGTTGCAGCATAAACTTTCAATACAATGATTCCTTGGCACCGACATATAAATGATGATAAAGCAACATGACACCCTAATTTCTAAATCTTGTAAGTCAACACACACAACTAAAAAAACCCCGCGAAAAACAATACGATGGGAATTTAGAATTACATCTCACAGCATGATTGGATCAATGATAGCATATAATTTACCTAGGGTTTGAGGATGCGAGGGAGGGGATTGAGCTTGATTAACCGACGGCGAAGAAGGGGCGTTATTCGACCGGACCGGATCGGCCGGAAGATATTTAACTTGGCCAGAAACTAGGGCCAAACGGTCGCTTCCTCTTTCAAGTATACGACGTCGTCTCGCCTCCCGGGTGCTCTCCGTCATCCTTCCCTAACTCTGTTCGTCCTTTCGATTTGTGATAATATTGAAGAAATTAGGATGAGAAAACTAGAACAGATTATATCGACATCTTTTGAATATTGTCATACAGAAAATAAAAATACTAACACTTTCTCAATCTCTCGTATTTCAAAGAAATCGACATCTTTTCACTCAAAGCAAAATCTTGTTTTAGGCAGTATAAACTTTAAGTCAGGGTTCATTGTGTAATTATAAGAAATTCTACTTTGCATGGAGTATTTAAAAAAATATGCTGATAAATTTATGAACTTATTGGAAAATTATCAAATGCTATAAATACCACAAAAATATATGAATTTCCAATTTCTTTTCCCAATCGAAGTTCTCTCCTCCAATCGAAAATCTGTAACTGCCGTCAACCTCCACCGTTCCGCTACCACTGCCGTCGTTCCTCCACCTTACATCACCGCTCCGCTGCCGCATTCCCTCCTCTTCAGCCGACGACGCGGCGGAGCTAGGGCAATCATTAGCAATTTTCTTCTTCAGTCGCCGACGCCGCCATAACAACTATTCGGTTCTTTGGATATAAGCTTTTGTTCTGTGTTCCGATCTGAGCTCTTCCGTCGTCGGCGCAACCGCTTGCCGGTGCATCTCTGAAATTCACAGCACCTCTGCAACTCGTCGGCGCCTCTGCAACTCACCTCTGCAATTGCTTCGATGAATCTCTGATATTCACGACGTCTCTGCAACTCGCCTTTGCAACATCTTCATCAAAATTCGTGGTGCCTCTGCAATGGTTTCACGGCACAACTCCACGGTGACGCTCCACGACGACGGCCCTGCGTATGGTGACTAGTGAGATGCACGCGCCAATCAGAGAAGAAAGCACGCGCGTGAGGTAAATGGCTCTGCCGTTGACGATGCCGATGTTGTTCTCCTCGCCGTCGAAAAACCTCTTATGCGCTGGTAAACGTCTGCTCCTTTGAGTTTCTGTACTGCATTCTAATCATAATCTGTTAATGTTTTTTAATCTTAAGCTCTGCTCCTCTGTTGCCGTTCTTTGATTTTGTGATGATGTTATTATGAGATGTGTTGATTTTAGTTTCTGAATTTTTTTTAAAAAAATGACGAGAACACATTCTTGAAATGCATCCTCTTACTTTAAATATTTTTAAAATTTTATTTTAGTTTCTGGAAAAAAAATGATGAGGATGAGGATGGATTCTTGAAATGAGTCCTCTTAAACTAAAATAATTTTTTGAAAATTTATTTTAGTTTTTGATTTTTTTTAAAAAAATTAAAAATGATGAGGATGCATTCTTGAAATGCCTCCTCCTATTTTAACTAATTTATTTAAAATTTATTTTAGTGTCTGAAAATTGTTTAAATAATTTTTTGTTTAATATTTTTTTTATTTTACATAATTTTTTTAAAGAATAAGAAATGAACAAAATTCATGTATTTTTTGTTTGTATTTTTCTTATAATTCAGGTATTTTTGTAAGAAAAAATATTAATACATACATCTGTACACACACATATACATATATATCCAGTGAAATAATGAATTAATCATTTCTTTAATAACCTAGTGTTATTTTATTTCAATTAGGTCACTACTATTTTCGTTTATAAATTATCTATTGGTCCGTAATAGTTATCTTCTATGTAAGAAATAGAATAGTAGTCGTATTCAATGTTTATTTAATTTGAAGACACAAGTATAACCAAATATGAATAAATTCCTATATGGTTTGGTAGAAATGTTAGTTGAACCCGCCTCGACTATACTAATGGTGCCCTCCGCAAAGTTTTCCACTTGTTCCACATGGCGGCGGGCGTATTGTGCGGGATGTGCGTCTTCTTACAGGCACATGAGTAGACGCTTCTAAGTCTTCATCTTGAATTCCCTCCACTAAGTCCTCCTCCATATCATTTTCAGCTTCATCATCATTGAAATGATGTTGAACTTGAGGACCACTAGATGTATAGAACGGAGCAGTTAGAGACAAATGTGCATGACTACTAGTTGGAGTAAGGTATGCAGCAGAATGAACCGGAGAAGTGGTGTATTGTGAGGGTCCAACATCGAATGGTCCTTCGTAGGCTGGACTAGCATGTGAAGGTCCGGCTTGAGAGAAACCAATGTCAGGAGTAGGTCTTGCTGGGCGCCGTCGGTGACCACCTTGTCTGCCAGGAAGAGGTGGACGATGGCTTCTTATTTCGCTATATCTGACACCAGGCGGTGGTCTCTCGGGGTGGAATTGTGGCTGATAGTAACGAACTCTGGATGGCTCCTGCCCATATGCTAGGGCACCTACGACATCTTCAAGGGTGTCCCTCATAACATCTGCGTAAGGTGGGGGACATGCATCCAAATTAATTTTGTTCCTGAGCCGTACCCTAGACATAACCTGCATCTGCACAAATTTGAAAAACATGTTAGATACAAGGAAATTGTATGTTTAATAAAATGTTATTGGAAAAAACTAATGAATACCATATACTCCAAGGTTTCCCCATCTCCGTGAAACCCCTCTGTAACCGTTAGGTGCCTTCTTGGCCGGTCAATCATTGTCACTGTGCTACGGAGGTACCACTCCATGTATTCCCGTTCCGGTGTATATGGATCTGCTACTCCAAGGATCGGGGCTACGTAGTCCGCCCGCTGCTCCCAGGTCTGAATATACGTGCTCAGTACAATTCATCAATCCACATTCGACCTCCCCCAACGGTCTCTTAAGTGTAGAGTTTTTTGGTCTTCCTTCGGCACCAACCGCATAGGTACTAGTTGGATGAACCCGAACTACCTGAGTACTCGGTGAACATAATGACCCTCGACCATGTGCCAGCAAATGAGATTGACAGTCAACAGCCAGTTGTTCCTACCGGCTGTACAATATGGCGGCAGATGTTGCAGTGGATTTTTGGAGTATGGCTGCCAAATGAACTGCCAAAAAAGGAACAAGTTTTAACTAATATGAAAGTCTAAAGGGGTTTGAAGAAACTGTTGTAATGGAAACTAAACGATCACTGTTATACTTGATTGTCGTGGAGAGCTGTCAACTGATCACGGTACACAGTGAGCACATGCATCGCTGATCGTGATAAATCATACCGGGCTCTCCACCTGCGCAGGACAGAGTGAAGAACATTAGTTATCGTTTGTTAGGAAAAAAATGTGAATAGTTTGTTTGCAGTTACTAAATACAAACCTGGACCCAACAACACTCATATTGTTGGTCAGTGGTAGTTGTTCGGAGGGATGAATGGTTGATATTCTCTCCCACGCCCACAACTGGCAAGTAATAAGAGGCAGGAAAATATAATGTCATCTTCGACTATGAAAATGATGTAAAAATTGGAAAAGTTAAAATATCAATGTTACCTGTAGGAGGACAACTGGCCTAGGTATGGATTTCGCTCGGGGAATTGCGGCGTCACATAAGCTCATGTACAAGTGTGCTAGAATGGCACTCCCCCAACTAAAATGATGTGTCGCATGTAATTCCATGACTGGCGACAAGTACAGGAGAGGGATCTGATTCCTGAAGTGTCAGACTTAAGCATTCCATCAACCAAGAGTATAATGAATACCCTCTCACGCTGCTGACAATCAATGTCTGTGGCATCAATAGGAAGTGGACTGTGCAGCACCTCACCCAACCAAGAGGCCTTTATACGACCCCCGTTGATGGCATCTACGGGGTGTGTTGCCCCTAAGAAGTCAGTGCATATGGCCTGCCAATCAACCGCCGACCTTCTCTGGTCAAGTCATGTGACTGGAATACCATCGATTGGTAAACTCCAAAGCACACCCACATCATGCAACGTGACAGTTGCATCGTCCACCGGAAGATTAAATGTGTGGGTCTCAGGTCTCCAGCGTTTGACCAACGCTGTGATAAGCGGATGGTAAACATGGATTGCCGCTGAATCGAGGAGGCCCTGGAAGCCTACCGCACGAACATAACGCAGTAGATCCTCGTGGATCTCAACATCCCAACAGGTCTCATCACAATGTCTGACCTGCAATGCCGTATCCTCAAAGTCACCGTTGTATATCGCCCATGCACGATGCTCCATGTGCAGATAGAGTAAATCCTCGTCGATTGGTCCGGGATGATCCATGTTGTATCCCTGAATGTAAATAAACACATAGTATCAATTCATGAAACACATAGCATAGAATGGAAAAATAATTTGCAGTAAAAATCAATTTAGGTCAATCCATCAATTTGTAGCACGGAATGGTGTATCTCTATGATTTGTCAGATATTTAGCGAGTAAAAATAGTTCACACTTTAAATTAACAATGTAATATGATAAAACGGAAAAGTTCAAGTGTCGCGAAAGACATAGCTCCCTTACTATTGAAAACTATGCATTTCCAGAAAATATCGCTATTAAACATTCTAAGGAACTCAGTATTACAAACAGTACCCTACGCAGGACACTAGCCACAAACACCTCTATGATCACCAGGTCCTCTTTCATCCATCTGATTCCTTATTCTCCTCTCCGCAAATTGGACACGTCTCCTATTGCGAAACTTTTCAATATCGGGCACCAACCTCTAGTTCGCGGGTTACCATAATGAAGGATCTCGGACAGGCATGAAACCAACAGTGTATTGTGTTACGAAGGTTGTCGTGTGATATGCCTTATCACAAAGGTTTTTGGGATCGTCACATCTTTTCCTGCAAACAGCCAAGGTATGGGAAAAGGCAGCCTGAAAATTTGCCACCACTACACTGTTTCTTCGAGTATTTCATAGTATAGTGTCGTTCACTCACACTGTCGTCGAAGATCCTTATCACAACCTTATAAATCTGTAGAGTACGACCGTACACATTTACAACATGTCCATGCCCCCTGCTGTTGTTCTTCTCGAAATTCTTCCAAATCTTGCTTGGCAAAACATTACTGTAGAATAACAATAACTTAAAACAGGTATACTACTAGAGTCAGTGCATATGTAGATAAACATGCGTGATGTAAGTGTACCTCCAGTTAGTCGCCTCTGTTAACCCTTGAGTAAACATTTTGACTGTTCGTTCGAAAGTTGTGTTAATACAAACAATTACTGGTAGATGTCTTGCGCGCCTTAAATAGTTGTTGTAGCTCTCTGAAATGTTGGTTGTAAGAATACCCCACCGACGCTTTCCATCAAAAGTGAGAGACCACTTACTCCTGTCATGTTCTTCCAACCACATGCAGCGGGTTCGAACTCCTCCAACTCCTCCTTATACTCTCAACACTTCTGTTCCTGTCTAGCACTTCCAAGCTGCCACACCAGGGTCTTAAAGTGTGCATTTTTAAACTTCCCTCCTTCAGCACTGAGGAAGTTAGACTGAAAATGCCTCAAACAGAACAGATGATATCCTGCCGGCTTCATCCATCCATCTGTGTGTGTGTGCCATTGCATTCAAGATCCCCGAATGTCGGTCACATATAACGCATATGGACCTAGAATCATTACACACCACATGGTGTCGCAACTTGAGCATGAACCAATGTCAGCTCTCATTTGTCTCAGCATCTACTAATTCATAAGCGAGTACACAATCATTTGCGTCGTGTGCAACAGCAACTAGCATTGTGGAATGGTACACCGCTTTCAAAAAGGTTTCATCCACACTGATCACTGGGCTGCATTGGCAAAATGCTTCGATTACCTGACTGAATGCTCAAAACACAAACTTGAACTTCCTACACAACCTGGTGTTTCCTGTTCTTCTTCGAACTCCACCTTGATATTGCTTCTACCAATTCCGGCTTAGTCCGAAATCTCATGCCCAAATCAACCTCACCTGTCGCTTGAACATAATTAGGAAGTATTCTACTACAATCATTCAGGTCATACCCATCCTTATCTAGACCCCCGTAATCCCCGAAGAAAGCTCTGGTATTAGGATTCAAGATTTGATGGAATGCAGTGGGGACATTGTTCATGTATAGCACATGATCATCATCATCCCTTGGATTCAAATATGATGAAAAATAATGATCATCTTCACTTTCTCCATCGAGTTCCCCACCTTCACCTTCCTCTTCATCAACATCAATCTGGCCTACAACAAGGTCACCACCATCACCACCGGTACCATGCTCGCCAATCTCACCAACGTAATCATCGTCGAAGACATTGAATTCCTCGTGGTAACCAACATGAGTACCAGCACTTGTGAACGACTGAGAGTAGCCGAGCTGAACATATGCTGAAGGTTGACTCGACTCACCAACGACATGAGATTCTCCTAAACCTTGCAAGTATTTAGTTGTTGGTAAGGGATGGCAGGTTGTTGAGATATAGTTATGAAAATTTCTCAATAACAACATGAACGTGCCCTGGCCAACATCGCCCGGGCCAACATCACCCAGCCGTTCAAAGTGGGTATCAATCCTCTCCATTTGAATGTAAAGATCGGCTGACGATAAGGACATTCCATCAACGATATCGAGGAAGGTCTCCGTGGACTCATCATCCTTAACTTCATAACATTGATAATATATACAAGAACTAATCATCTCAGGACAATGATAAAAGATTCGCACAAGAAACCCCTCACATTGAATGTCAAGTCGTCTCACAATTAATTCAACTAATTGAGAGTGGCTTAACCTCCGCTTCACAGTCACATGTTTCTCAGCTACAGGAGGATCATAGTACGCACCCACATTCACATCATGCTTAATCACACCACCTCTATACAAGTACATCAACAAATTCATCGAACAACTGCAACATAGTAGCATACAACAAATAATTACCTCTGAAAATGAAAAACATCATTCAACATCATAGACTATCAGTCAATAATTTTCCCCAGTTAGCATCATAATAAAACAGATTTCTCACATGCTCATCATCAAAATCAGAACAAACTCATTCACAAGACATTGATTCATGACTGGAAGACATATTTCGTATAAAATCAACATTTATTAATCTAAAATGTCTACGTTGCGACTCCTTCGGAAAAATATTACCTCCAACAAATAAGTAAAGTTCTTGCTGTGAACAGAAAATAATTCCTCGATGTGTCACCCCAAATTTTCCTACACATGAAGCAATTAAACAATCAGTATATGTAAAGATGTTATCCAAATGGTATTAACAATTACCAAGCATTTCACACAAACATTATCATTCAACATCGTTAGTTCATAGATCTCCGTAACTACTTTTAAAATATCGACATAATTTCAGAATACACAATTCTTATACTAGAATCTTATTAACTGCAAAAAAATTCAAATAATATCCAATAAGAACACTATAAGATTTTGAATACATTTTTCTGAAACCAAGAAACTTTTTCCCTATAATATTTCATTCAATATATTAATACAAAATTTTTGGATTTATCCCTATAAAAAATTCAAATATATCTCATAAAATATATAAAATGTAATTCACATATTTCTACTCAAATATTTCCGTTCTTCATACAATATGTAGCTACAAAATCATTTCCTTTACCACTACAAAAATGAAAATTTCTTGTATATCTCATACCATATATACAATGTATTTGACAAATTTCTCTTAAGATATTTTCGTTTTTCAGACACTGTAATACCAATCAAAAAATATACCCAAAAAATAACATCCAATCTCGGCCCAAACAACTCCTAAAGCAGTGGCGCGTGCAATTTTTGCGCGCGGTTACTCAGGAGGCGCGTGAAGGTCACGCTCAGCTTCAGGGAGGCGCGTGGAGTCCACGCGCATGAATCCAACCGCCGTTTCTTCGTGAACAGAATGCAACGAGGAACGACAACCCTACAGGCGACCAAAATGAACAATCTCAAGTACAAATCCAGGCAAAAAATGACAAAGAAAACGAGGATCTACAAAATTACTATACCTTCTTGTCGTTGATATTCGGAGACCAAAATGGAGGGAAAATACCGGACCGGCACTTAGGTAGGAGGGAGCTGAACGGATCAAGAAGACTGGAACCAAGGGAAGAAAACGGTGAGGTTTCTGGCAAAATTGCGAGGAATGAAACAGAGAGAAATGTGAAGAACTGAAGACTCGGGAAAAAGAGAGAATGCGAAGAAGAAAGAGAGAAATGGATTCTTCCTTCGTTATAAACAAGGAAAGGATGAAGACGCATTTAGCTAATGCGTCTTCACTTTTTCATAAAAAACAAAAAGATTCTTAAATGAAAAAACGAACGAAGGCAGACAGGAAAAATAAGGAAAAATGGGAAGACGCATTTAGCAAATATGTTTTCAAGTTTTTGTAAAAAAAAAACAAAAGATGAAATGCAGAATCATAAGAAAGAAGTTAGAAAAAAAGGTTAAAAAGGTGAAGGCGCATTTAACAAATGCGTCTTTTGCATGCAATTTTTTTTTCGGAAAATAGGTGCATGGATATTTGTTGATGTTGGGTTATGAGGCGCATATGTTTGTCATAACGGCTTTGGTGGATATGTATGCTAAACGGGGTAATATGTGTGATGCCCAGAAAGGGTTTGATTGTTAAGATGAGCCTGATCTTGTGTTGTGTGGACATCTGTGATCAGTGATTATGTTTAGAATGGAGATAACAAACGTGCGAGGAGCTTGTATTATAAGATGCATATGGAGTCTATGATGCCTAATGAGTTGACATTGGCTAGTGTGTTGAAAGCTTGCTCTAGTCGTGCTTGTTTGGAGCAAGGAAAACTGATGCACGCTCATGCGGTAAAACATGGATTTAATCTTCAAGTTCCTATGAAGTGCTCTTGCAACTGTGCACGCTAAGTGTGGAAGCCTTGAGGATGGTAATAATGCGTTTTGCAGGATGCCTTGTTGAGACGTGGTTACTTGGAATGCAATGAATTCTCTAAGTACATGTAAAATTTCTGCATCAAAATTTGATATTAGAAAATAAATGTTAAGATGAATCTAACAATATTTCACATGATATTTTTATTTAAATATATAAATTTGTATTTAAGGTCAAATTTTATCAAATTTAACTTGGAAAAGGTAGATAAGCCAAAACTGTTGGGACGAAGGAAGTAACTTATGTGTGCTACGAAAATAACTCGGTGCTTATAATATACCTCGTAGTTGGTTTAATCGTTGTTTGTAAGTGTTTCAGATGTAATTAGTAGGGATTTCTTTTAAAACTTACATGTACTACAGAAATAATTTGGTGTTTAGAGTATAACCTATAATTACGTTAATCATCGTTTATAAGTGTTTCAAATGTTATATGTAGGTACTTCTTTTATAATTTGAATGTGCTACGTAAACAATTTGGTGCTTATAGTACAACTAATAAGTGCTTCAACCATCACTTGCATTTGCTTCAAGTGTAACTTGTAAGTGTTTCTTTTATAATACGTGTATTCTAAAAAAAAACTTGGCGGTTAGAGTACAATTCATAGGTTTTTTTTTATCTTTTTTTTTTTTGAATCTCATCCGTCCAACAAAATTTTTGGACATAAGCAAAAGGATGGAGATAAAAGTAGAAGAAAGGAGTTTGAATGAAAGTGATTCCACATGTTAACCCTCCACCCCCTGTGTTGAGTTAAATGTGGCCAGACTTTCATTAGGCTCCTAATTTCATTTACATAAGAATCATTACAAGTAATCATTAGGGCTACCCTCAACGATCGATGTCTTCAAGTTGAACAAAATCCAGCCGAGTTTTTATATGACGAAGAGGCAGCTAGGCATCAGCATCTTATTCATCAGCAAGTCCAATGCATCAACATAGAATTCATCAGGAGCACATCAACATCAGCTCAGTAGACATCAGTAACACATCAGCATCAATTAGGCAATTTTAAGGGCATCTGAAATGTGAAAGCAGGTCTCTAGCATTAGCTATGATCAATGTATCCTAAGCATAAGCATAGTAGCACAGATGAGAGGCTCGATATGTGAGCATAAGCTGCAGCATAGCAGCAAAATTTGAGCTAATTCAAAGTCATGTGATATATGTATAATAGGACTCAATAATCAGTTATCATCGAACAATAGGCCAAAGCATCAGAAGCAACAAGAAAACATGTCCTAGGCATCAGTAATGCAAAAATTGAAAAGATGAGTCAAGAAGGACTTATTCTAAAATGTGGAAAAAGGTTATCTCTCCTTGTTAGAAACTGCAACTCGCGAAGGCTTCGAAGTTCTTCATAAAGAGAGTTAGCCTGTTTCTTTTGTGCAATTTTAGCTAAGAAATCTGCCACTTGGTTCCCTTCTCTAAATATGTGAGTGAAAGAAGTTGCTGACTGATCAACTAGCTCTTTTATCTGCCTAACAATGGGTATCAATTGCCAAGGCTGCTTGGAAGTTCCTGTGATGATGTTGAATGCAAGTAAACAGTCGGTTTCTATGGTACAAGATTGTTCCGTCTGCACTGCCCATTGTAGACCTGCCAATATGGAAAGCAATTCAGATTTTAAAACAGAGGAAGAGAAAACTGCCCTAGAAATGGCAAATATTACACATCCTTGGGAGTTCCTCATAACACATCCAATTCCTGATGAGTTTTGTTTATAGGCCGCATCACAATTGATCTTAATGCCCTGATCCGGGGGTTTCCATTTAATTAAACAATTTTTTTGTTCTCCTTTTTGAAAGGGCTGGAATAAGACCTGAGTTAACCAATTCAACATCATTGCTTTTGCATGCAA
>JAULKM010000009.1:7526103-7546059 GCA_032355605.1 Rubia tinctorum
CCCATTATCCATTGCTCCAAAATACATGATTTTTGTTATTCTTACCTAAATATAAAAATATTAAATAATATATATTTGGGGTGAATTGTGGAAAAGAGCTAGTATATGTTCGAGAGTAACTTAGAGTTGGTTACATAGAAGTAGGGAAGAGAAATCGGAAAGGATTACAGATATGTTCTTGTGCCCGATCGATGATAAATATTCTGTTACGAATATGGAAAATCTAATGGGGGTGTATAGAGAAGCACCACGTTCGAGCGGATTTCAATTTGGAGTTACAAGTAAAATTTTTACTTTTTGCACAAAAATATAATTTAGCTTAGAGCGGTTGCGCGCAACGGCGGGCAGTAGCGCACATCTCATGAAATTTTTCGCCAAAATTTTAAAAGTTTTGGAAATTTTTTTGAATTTTTTGGCGGGAAGATTGAATTTAAAAAACATAGGCAAGGGTTTTTTTAACTTGGACACCGGTTTTTGAAAACCGGTGCTAAATTTGGCAAATTTTTTGAATTATTTTGGCTGGAAGATTGAATTTTGAAAAAGTTGGCTTCGGTTTTTTAACACAGGCACTGGCTCTTGAAATTCGGTGCTAAATTTTGGTGAAATTTTTGGTTAGAAGATTGAATTTTAAAAATTTTAGCACCGGTTTTTTAACATAGGCACTGATTTTTTGAAAACAGGTGCAAATAAATAGCACATTTTTTCGAAAAATCGGTGCTAAAAATATATTTTGGGCACCGGTTTTTTTTAACTCTAGAACCGGTGTTAAAAACCGGTGACAAATTTAGCTCCGGTTTTTTAGATATAATAAAACCGGTGGCCAACAAAATTTTTAGCACCATTTTTTTGAAAACCGGTGCTATTTTTTTGCACCGGTTTTCAAAAACATGTGCCTATGTTAAAAAAACGGTGCTAATTTATTTTGGGCACCGGTTTTCAAAAACTGGTGCTAAGGGGGGTTTCTGTGGTAGTGAATAAATTTCACGGACATTTATAAATTTCAATTAGTAGTTTTAAATATACTATTAACCGTTATTAATGTCAATTATATTTGTTTTGGTCAAACGTAGGCCTATTTGTTGTGCTAGCAGGCGAAAATTATTACGCCCACATTCAGGTTAGACTACATTGGTCATACTTCAGTCATAGCACATGTCGAGGTGGAATTCACAAGGATTCAAAATGACTAGATATATATAGTGCTCACCTCATAAATCAGTTCAAACATTTAACTTTCCCTCAAATTCGACCAGTTCCCCAACCTCTCTTCTCAAAGGTATAGTTTTTAGATTCTTTAAAATCCTTCATTTTTGTTTTTTTACTTCAAATTGTTATGTATATGGTGTGTGAATTTTTTGTATGTTTTACATTTTGTTGTTCCTATGGATTAGGGTTCTAAGGTGTACACATTTCGTTTCTATGTTTTTCCCCGATTTTGTGTATCTTTTTTTGGTTTAGGAGCTTGAATTTTTCTGGGTTTCTACGGTTCTGGATATATCTTTTAGGCTTTAATGCGATGTTCCTAACACTTAGGTCCACCTTCATTATGAGCGATTGTTGTGCGACGTCGCTCATTCATAATTGTGCCTTTTTTCATGTGTGAGACGTCGCACCCAACTCGGTAAACCTATCGGTTTCAGCGACAGGTTAGCGACGTCGGTTACCGGCGTCTATGAGGCTTCATGATGACAAATGTAAATTCTTTAGTTTGTCGCTCACTATGTTTGGTCTAAACGACTGATAAGTGATGTCGCACAAACATGTCGGCCATGCAATTATTTTGGACCTACATGTACATGCGATGCTTGACTGATTTTAACTATTAATTGAATCAATTTCTATCGAACCAATTTCTATCCATATACATTTCACCCATGATAATATGAATTTCAGGAATCATGGCTAACAATTAAGGTTCCAGTATTCATTCCCCAATAGAGGTGAGCGATTTTTGTTTAGTTTGGTAGATTCCTCTTATTTGATTACTTATATTCTTATTTAATTAGTTATAATATCATTGAAAATGTAGATCTTTAGCGATTTGGATGAGAAGTGCGCACAGTATTCATTTGGGGATACCATTCCACACTTCGTCTGTACCTTGAGCTAGATGAACTTTGTCCAGGTTCCAATATAAACAAGTCCTACCCGTTACACATGTATTTTATTTTCAGTTCACATTTTCTCTAGATTACTTTCATATACACTAACTGTGATTTTCTATTTCTAATTTAGTAAGTCCCATGCCAAATCGTTCATTTCCTACCAAAAGTCAAGACACGTGGTGTCTTGAGGTGTTGCAGAAGAGAGAGACACATAAATTGCTCATCGAACAGGAGGCTAAAGACCCTGTCCCCAAAGGGGTTTGGAATGATGATGCCCGCGAATTGAGGACTGGGGACACACTCTATTTCGAGCTGTTAGGGTGTTTTGAGCCGATAGTGTTCAATGTTATCATTGTTCGGTCCCGATTTTAATTTTACTGCTTAGAAATTTGAACAAATTAAAACAAATTTATTTGATTTTGAATCATTTTTTAATTAAGACTATTTGATGAATGTGATGTTAATGTTATTTAATCTTTAATAGTTAACCTACCATATGAAACAAAGTTTTAATATTGCGACTATACACAAAACTAGAAAAGACTTGTGTGTAATGAAAATTTTGTTTCAATCATTCTCAAACAACCAAATTTTTTTACCACATTTTTAAAAATAAATTTGAACTTTTGACCAACTTTTTCCCTAGGTGGAGAACAATTCGTATGCCAAAAAAAACTGCAATTATTATCTCAGGGTAATTTATACCATTTTACATTAGTAGTGTGACCAAGAAAATCAATGAGTGGAATTGTTTCTATTTCATGTAAAATACGCAGGGCTTTACTGTTCAAGATTATAACCCAAGTGAAGGCAATCTTCCAATTCAAAACTTCTGCTGATTGTTTTGTTGCAGTAGCCGGAAAAAAATGTTGTCGTAGTAATGTACTATTTACTGGTGTGCAAGGGACCTTTATTCGTTTTGATCCTTGGCGGGCTCATTTGTTAGGCTAGCGGGCTGAAATAGTTAGGCCCACATACACGTACAACGTTTATCCTGGTTTGGTAGCTTGTCTACTAAACCAATATATGTGCGACGTCGCTACTTGCAAGGCAGACATCAGAAGGGTCCAAGACGATGTCGTTCCAAAATCTCTATAAATATGGGGTCGCTTAGAATTAATTCAAGCTATGTTTTCTCAAGTTTCTCGCAAATTCCAACAGTCTCCGACCCCCCCCCCCAAAAAAATTCCCTTCTCTTTTATTGAAGGTATGTGTTGTGTTTTTCGTTTTCTACTTCTTATGGATTTGTTACATTGTAAAGTGTCTTGGTATGTTTTGATATGTTTTTGGATTTTTTTTGTGCAATTTTCTGTTGTTAAAGCATAAATTTTTCTGGTTTTCTGCAAATTTGTCCGTAACTTCTAGGGTTGCATGCGACATCGGTATCCTATCGTTTACCAGTCATTCTTTGCGAATGTGGTGCAACATCGGACATTCTTATTTTTAGTAATATGTTCTTCAGTATGAGACGTCGCACCTATGTCGGTATAACTGATTGGTTGCAGAAGTAGTACACATGCATGTATAAGTTTTCTTTAAAATTGTATATGCGAACTCGTTCTTGCATCAGTCACTTGGTTGGTTTGGTCGACTATGCAGCGACATCCCCGGTACATGTCGACCATGCCACTGTGTTGGACCGACATGTACCATTGGCATATGGCCGACATCCACGTTTCATTTCCAAGGATTTTATGACCTAAACTTTCTCATTTATTATTCAGTACTAATGACTGGCGAAGGATCCTGCAGTCACCCATTTTCTAGGCTTTTTACCATGTTCCATATATATTTACTTAATCATATTCACATTTTATGATAATTAATATTGTTTGTTTTTATACAGTTCTCTGCACAACAGAGCAACCAAGAGCCTCTTGTGTTCGACTTCAAACAACATACAATAACTGCTTATAGCCCAGATTTCCTTTGCACTCACAAGCAGCAGAACTTTCGGACAAACCCCACTTTGGTAAGGCCTACAACTAGCTAATTAAATGCATGTAATTATTTCATTTTAAATTAATATTATTTTTTGTTAATTGCATATATCTTTATGATAAATGTTTTTTTTTTGTGATTCAGTACATCTCGAGGGACATTATACCACTCATACCGAATGACAAGATCCCCGTTATGCTGAGATGCTACGGAAAAGTGTGACGCAAGAACTACTCGGGGTGGGAAGATCAAGGCCCTGTCCCAAAGGATTTTGGCGAGTTCCTCTCCGGCAACCGCCTACGCATTGAAGGAAGCAGTTTGGTAAAAGTGAAGTAGAGTAGAATGGGAAGGAATTTAAAGGGGGCACTAGATGTGTACGAAACATGGGAGAATTTCTAGGGTGGTTAGTTACTATGATTGCTACCGTGGTGTCTAATTGTCCTTTAACATTCCACACCATTTTCTACAATTATTTTAAAACTCATTGAACAAATACTTTTGTAGACCAAAGTCACTCATTTTCATACATGTAAATAACCTCTAAAATTTCTAAGTGTAACATACCTGCGAAGTCAATCATCGATTGCATCACATGTCGATAAAAACGACATATAATACAAAGTACGTTGTCCTCATTAAACATTATATGCCACATCGCACGCTATTCGGTAATATTATTTACTCTTTTTTACACATTTACTTTGGTTAATAAAATAACCGAAGTAAAAATATATTTTACCTTTAAAAAAATTAACCGGGGTTTTACCTCGGTTATTTGACATAAGCCGAAAAAGGAGGTAAAGTAATAGGTCATTTTTCTTGTAATGGTCATATCTTGAGTTTGTGCCCCCTAGGGTGATAAAATACCAAAAGGCAATAGTGAGGTACTAATGTTTTAGAATGGAGAAAGAGACCTAGCGCAATGGGTATTCACATTGGATCTCGAGGTGTCATGCTACTGCCAAGTTTAATTTACTGTACATTGTCGGGTTTATTAACCTTGGAAGTAAGGGCTAGTGGTGGTAGTGGGTCGCACACCACTAGCGAAATTGGAAGGAGGTGAGAGATGTTGAGGGGATGAACCCGCAGAAATGACAGTTTGGTGGTATAAATTATTCAAGCTCTCCACATGGTGTGATTGAGCATTAGAATAGAAAATACTTGATTCTACGAATGGGAATTGTGGATCAAATTCAATTACTAAACATGTGAAATAAATGCCCCTAAGTCTACCTATCATTACATTTACATTCTTTTATTAGTCTTGCACTAGGTACTTTGTTACTATTCTTATACTCATGGATGATAGCTTTTTACTCAACCAACTCCCCCTCCTTGTAGGAGCACACACTTGGTGACATTTGTGTGTATTGTTTTCTACGTAAACTATGTTTCGAACCTCTTTTTCCATGTGGGCGACCCCAACTTACCATTATGTACTATCTGGTAGTTAGTAGTAATAGGACAAAAACTATAAATCGTATCTTTGATTCGATCCATTGGTTTTTTATAACTATGGTGTGCCCATCAAATTTTGGCATTACTACCAGGGAAATTAGGCGTTGTTTGATTTGATAACTAGTGTAGTTAGTTCTGAAGTTGTTTTTTTAGTTTGAGCTTTTGATTGTTTGAGTCTAGTAGTGTTTTTGGTTGTGTGTTGCTATTTTTTGTTGGTGTTCGTTGTTAATGGGCTATATAATTGTGGATCTTGGTTTATTGTACATACCCATTCTAATAACCTATAACCTTTGTACTATACTCCCGACCTTAGTAGATATTCGTTGGAGACAATGGATACTACCACACACCAACACCGTGGTTCTGCAACCACCATCGATAATAAACGAGAAACCATAGCTGAAGACAATAAAACATTGAGGGAGCTCATGGCTCCTAATTCAGAGAGTTAACTGATAAACATTATCTTTCAACCACTTCCTGCAAATGTCACTTACGAGTTGAAGTCTACCATGAATCATTGCCTTCTGACCTTTCACGGGTTGAGTGGTGAAGATCCAAACAAGCATCTCTCAGAGTTTCATCTCGAGTGCACCAACATAAAGCCCAACGGAGTTTTGGAGGAGGATTATAGCCTTCGAGCCTTTCCGTTCTCCTTGAAGGATGCAACAAAACATTGGCTACATTACTCTCGTCGGGGTACATCACGACTTGGATGGACATGAAGCGGAAGTTTCTTGATAAGTTCTTCCTAGCATCAAATCAGCACAGTTGAAAAAACAATTGAGAAACCTCGAAGAGACTCACTGCAAATATTGAGAACGATTTGAAAGTCTGCTAGCAAGATGCCCATACCACCTCTTCAAGGACGTGGATTTAGTGTACTATTTCTTCGAGGGCTCATGGATAAAGATATCAAATGGTGAATGCATTTTGTGATATATCGATAGCCAATGAGGGTCCTAAGGATTCTATGGTCCTATTTGAAGAGACAACAAATAAGACAAGGCAATTCAGAACGAGTTCAAGAGTTATGGTGTGGATGAGGTGAATTATAAGCCCCTTAAGCTAGAGAGGCAAGTCAAATATCTTGCATCCTTCATAAAAGAGCTCATGAAGGGTGTAGTATTGTTTTTTGTTGTGTGTTGTTATTGTTTATTGGTATTGACGGGCAATATAGCATTAGCTCTTAATTTATAGTACATACCTGTTTCAATAGCCTAGAATCTTTGTATAATACTCCTGACCTTGTAGGTATCCGTGAGAAAAAAGGAGACTACCACGCTTGATCCAAAGGCTCCACAACCACCACTGATAGTAAAGGAAGAAACCATGGCCAAAGACAATTGGACATTGAGGGAGCTCATGGCTCCTAATTCAGAGAGTCAACCGTTGAGCATTATATTTCAGCATTATATTTCAACCACGTCATGCAAATGTGACTTGTGAGTTGAAGTCTGACATGATTCATTACCTTCCGACCTTTCACGGGATAAGTGGTGAGAATCCAAACAAGCATCTCTTGGAGTTCCATCTCGGTTGTACCAACATAAAGCCTAACGGAGTTTCATAGGAGGATTACAATCTTCTAGCCTTTTTCGTCTTCCTTGAAGGATGAAGCAAAAAATTAGCTACATTACCTCTCATCGAGGTGCATCACGACTTGGATGTACATGAAGCGGAAGTTTCTCGAGAAGTTCTTCTCGGTATCAAAATCAGCATAGTTGAAGAAGAAATTGAGCAACATTTTTCAATACCTAACGAGACTCTATGCGAATATTAGGAACGATTCGAGAGGTTGCTAGCAGGATGTTTGTACCACCCTTTCAAGAACGGTGATTTAGTGTACTATTTCTTCAAGGGGATCATGGATGAAGATATGCCAATGGTGGTCGCAGCTTGTGATGGATCGATAGCCAACAAGAGTCCTAAGGATGTTATGGCCCTATTTGAAGAGATAGCAAACAGGACAAGGCAATTCGGAACGAGTTCAAGAGTTAAGGTGCAAGATGAGGTGAATTATATCTCTCTTAAGCTAGAGAGACAAGTCCAACCTCTTGCATCCATGAAAAAAGAGCTCATGAAAGGGGGGATATAAGTAAAAGCGTGCGGAATTTGCTCAATAGATCACCTGATCGAGATATGTCTGCAACTACAAGAAGATGCACTTGAAGAGGTTAAGGCTACAGGATACGAAGGTTAAGGGGTTCAAGGAAACAAATGTTTTGGAGGAAAACAAGGAGCACAAGATCAAGGTCAAGGGTACCAAAGAGACCAAGGATTTGAAAAGAAATATAATCCATACTCTAAGTCATACAATCCCAAATTGAGGGACCACCCAAATTTTAGATGGAGGGACGACCGTGAAGATCGCCCCAATTATGCAAGTGGTCAAGGATTAAACTGGGGTTCTCAATAACCCTATCCTCGTGATCAAAGTACCTCCAACCCTACCCTAAAGATTGGAAACCTAAACATTGGAAAAGAAAGAAACCTTGTTTAATTTTTTGTCAAAATTGACCACAATTCTAATTTTGAGGTAAGATTTTATATATATATATATATATATATATATATACATATACAAGCACCCAAATTAAATACAAACATGCATCTATAGGACTAATTTAGGAGACACCGCCATATAAATCTATTGAAATATAGTGAACCCTGAAACCTCATCGTTTGAATAGTTAGAGACACCCTCCAGAGAACACCCAACTGCTGCACCACCAACGAGCAACCACCACCGAGCGAACGTCATCTGAGATACGCAAATCGCCGGTGAAGTCTGGTAGTCTTAGGTTGTATGCGTTGAAGGAGGAAGACGGCAATCGGCGATGCGCTGAGGCAATCGGCGACGCGGTGAACACCATTCGTAGCGCTGGAGGCAATCGGCGATGAATTGAGCACACCACCGCTAGACCGACAAGTTGCCGATGGAGGAGAGAACACACCACCATCTCCTTGGCGGTCTAGTCATCGCCAGCGATGAGCGGAGGAAGACGAAAGAAATAAATGGGAAAGAAAGAAATGAGAGCTTGGAAAGAAAGAAATGAGGTCAATTATGTATTTTCTTTTTTTTAATCAAGGGCAAAATTGTCATTTTACCCAATTCCAGCCAAATGGTCGTTGACTAAAAAGTCAGCCTAGTTCAGGGTTATATTAACACTTTCTCAAATTGCAGAGTTATATTGGCACTTTCATCCCAAAGGTAGGATTATTTTATTATTTTACTATAAAAAATTAACGGTGCAACCCTCTTGCAACTCATTAACGCGAAAAATATAATAAAAATGTAAACTTGAAACCAAAGTTCGAAAGTATATTCTTTCCCCTTTGTGTAATTGGTTCTATATATTATGGTTTTCACCGAAGAAGTTTGATGCAATTATAAATACACCGAGATATTAAATTTAAAATTGTCATTGCATCAGCTGCTGAGGTTTCCGGTTAATTCCATCCCACCGATGGCAGTGGATAAAATCAAAGTACAGTAGTTTTAAATATAGGGGGAAAAAGGAGAAATCTATTGTTGTGGATTATGATACAAGTGGTAAGTTACATGTCAGGAAAGGTGAACAAAGTAAAAACATGGCAAAATTGATAAATTTACAAAAGAGAAAAAACAAAGTCACTGAAAGCTAATTCCTGGTTAAATTTCCTCCATATTCCTGGTTAAATTTCCTGATTAATTTCCTGGAAAAAAAAGGTCACTGAAAGCTAATTCCTGGTTAAATGTCCTGATTAATTTGCAGTTAGACTCGACTTCTGAGAGATTTGGCCGACTCGCAGCCCTCATTTGAGTTCCACTGATCAGCAATATGTCGGGCAATTTTACGTGCGTCAGATGATGTACCAAGCAGTCCTCTCTTAGTGAATCCAACAGTGTACAGTCCATTCTCACCTTTCCATCCATTAGGAAAGGGTGTCCTTGGCATTCCCTCTTCTGTGAAAAAAGCACACCCCTGCACGAAAATTCACAAAATCATCCCATTATTTACCATCACAGAAATGTTCTACTCCCGTCCCAGTTCAAACCGCACAGGAGTAACAAGTTAGTGCACGTGACATGGTGCCAGTTTCTCATGCCTAACTTCCACCCACTCGGGCTATGCTAGCCTAGACCCGGGACTCTTGGTCCAGTTGTAGACCTTCACTATTAACTCGAGATTGGTCAAAGAGAATGTTAAACCTTCATTAAGAGATGGTGCTATAATAGTAAGCTTGTTTGGAAACCGTGTGGCAAGGTTTATCTGGTCGGTCAACTGAATGAGGCGGTGGTGCAAAGCAGGTGTATTTATTATTATTTGCGGGGAGACCTACTTAAGTAGAAAGTTTGACCTAACCTTACTAATTGCTATAAAAGTAGACTAAGTACCACTTTGTAGGTAGTAAGCTTTTGATGGGCAGGATATCAGAATTTTTTTATTATTTACTAAATATTATGCGGTAAGGTGTGGGGGTATATCAGAATTTCCATAAATTACTCATTTCTTCCTAAAAAATTATTGCTTTATTAATTATAAAAAATTTAGAACACGTGGAAGAATCTAACTTATCCAACAACTTAACATAAAATATTTGGTAACATATAAAATTTTCTGGGCAGAATATATTCTGATAGGTACTGAACATGAAGGCAAACAAGCGTGGAATAATCCAAACGATTTGTAGGCTGCGCAGTATTTAAGACGGAAAGCTATGTGAGATGCATAATAAGATAAAACTGAAACAAAAACCCTGCGCCTTGTTCATGTATCGTATGCGGTCCTCCCTCCGTCCCTAATCAAATGTCATAATCCTTTTTTAAAAACATGTTTGACAATTTTTATATTTTACTTTGGATAATATCATTAGATAAAAAATTGATATTTAAAAACAAAATGTTTCGACAAATCCAACCGTATCACATATGATAGTATAATTGTTTATATATCTATTTAATTATATGATTAAAATTGGACAGTAAATAGTGGTAAAAAGTGAAATAGGAAGTTGAAACGGGGGGAGAGAGTAATCACCTTGAGCCAACTCGGCACATTGCTCTTGTACCCTGTTGCCAAGATTATGGAATCAAACTCTTTCTCTTGCCCATCTACGAACTTGGCCCCCTTTCTACTTAGTTCCTTCACTCCTTCCATTACCTGACACCAAAACAAAAATTAAAATAAAAACAATTAAATTTATATGGTGCGTGAGACTTTTTTTTTTAAAAAATTAAAAAACGTGACGCTGATTTTCACCTTAATTTTCCCGCCTTTGATTTGGGACAATGCTCCCCCGTCTAGCACCGGAGTCTTCCCGGTTGCATCTTTAAGCTCGATTGGTCCGGTTTTTGGGCGCTTGAGGCCTAATCGCACCGTGTTTCTGAGCGTGATATTGGCTACCAACAACAAGAACTTGTCCACCAGCCTTAACGGCAGCCATTTGAGAAGCGCCATTGCTAGTGAAAACGTGGAGATACCAAACATTTCCCTAGGCAGAACATGAATCTGGAGAAGTAATAATGATATTAATATTCCTATTCACTCAAAATTTAAAAAACGAAAAATGAAAAATCAATAAGCGTGCTGTACCGTATTTCTGACCACCATGTGAGGCGTGGCACCGTGCCTGCTGAGGTCAAAACAGACCTCCATTCCAGAATTTCCACAGCCGATGACCAGAACCCTCTGCTGATGAAACTCCGAACCGGACTTGTACAAACTGGTATGCATCACGGGGCCGTGGAACTTCTCCATTCCGGGTATATCCGGCACGTACGGCTCCGCATTCTCACCCGTGGCGACGATCATCCACCGCGAAACGTACTCGCAATCCTGCGTCCGAACCCGCCAAACCGCGCCGTCGCAGTCGAACCTGGCGCCCGTTACACCCTGGTTGAAGATGGGCTGAATCGAGAAATGCGCGGCGTAAGCCTCCAGGTAGGATATGAACTGGTGCTTGGTGGGATACTTGGGGAAACTGTCCGGGAAACCGAGGAGCGGAAGCTGGCAGAACTGCTTGGGGAGATGAAGCTTGAGACGATCGTACGTCTTTTGCTGCCATAACGAAGCTATGCAGTCGCTCCTCTCGAGGATGAGAGAAGGGACGCCATGGTCCTTGAGGCATGCTGCAACCGCGAGGCCGGATGGTCCAGCTCCTACTATAATAGGTCCTTGAACGAAGGAGTGATTCATGTTTTTTTTGAATGGGGCTGGTAATAATAACTTGGAGTGGTAAATAAGTGAGTTAAATTTGCTCTGTTATTTGGCTCTGCTTTCGTGAGCAAGAGTAAGCATCAAGGAGGAATTTAAAGAAGGGGGGGAGAGGAGTCGTTTTTCAATGCATAGAACAGAGAGTTTGAGGGGATAGAAGGAATTGACAAGCGGGTTTTTATGAGACAGGTGAGTTAAATGTGAGAAGAAGCAATGGTAAATGGTAATCAGTGGCAGAACCAAGAGATCTGCCAAGGGATGGCGGGGACGGCGGTCGGCGGGAAGCGTCGCTCGCCGGCGAACAGTGGTCGGCGGCGGCGCGGCAGCTGCTGGGAAACTGGAGGCTTGAGGTTGAGGCAGTGAGGCCTGAGAAGCCGGAAGGAGACACACACGGTCACAACTCACATGGCTGCCGTGGATATTGGATTGGATACTCATGTAATATTAGGGTTTCCCTAAGATTTGGACCGATTGGGCCCAATCGACCCTTATTTTTTTGGCTGATATCACATCAAAACGACGTTGTTTCAATAAGCAAAACGACGTCATTTTGATGTGCCGGAAAATTTTAAAAAAAGGCGAAAAAAGTTCGTCTCTCCATTCATCTTTCACCGTTTTACGGCGACATTTTCAGGCGCCTGCCGGAAATGAAAGGGTGGTGGAACCCGGTGGCTACCGCCGGCGCTAGCACTAATTTTCGGGCCGCCGGAACGTAGGGGTGGCGCCAGCACCCCCTCGCCACCCCCTGGATCCGCCAATGATGGTAATAGTGGTAGTAGTAGATGCAAAATGGAGGCGTGAAGGTTAAGGAAAGGATTTGGTTCTCTTTCTCAAGGCTATTTTCTTCCCAGATGAAGGCTATTTCAAATTACTTTGAGAAGAATTTGATTTAGTCTCGGTTTCACTTCACTGGTATTTATGTATGAAACTTCACGCGCTTCTTGGGTTTTACTCGGAGCTGTAGAGCCTAGCAGTAGGTTCAATAAATTGTGCACCGTGCAGAAGATGGTAAATTGGGTTTTAAAAAATTGAAATTTGGTATTGTGAGGTTTTTAAGTTTGCCGTTTGCACACCATACTCTAGGATACTCGTAGTGGGTTCCAACTTCGAACCGGCTTGCAGTTAAGGGGTAAATTCAGTGAATGGACCTAAAATCTTGTCATCGTGAAGCAATAACACCTACTCCCTCTAGTCCTTAAATATTGGCACCAAGTCAATGGGTACATTTTTTTAAAAAGTAAAATGAGTTGAAGGGATTGTATAGGAATGGTAAAAAGTAAATTGAGTGGATGAAATTAATCTTAATTTTGCCAAAAAGGAAATGTGTCAATATTAAAAAATCAAACATAAATAGATTGTGTCAATATTAAAAAATCAGAGGGAGTACAAATTGACATGCAGAGTCGGTCGCTGCTAGGATAGCTTCATTGGCCATGTACGAAATCCCCTATCTCAATGACTCTCCCAATAGATACTCCCGTTATTCTTTGCAGTTGGTTTACTTGTAGTTGAGTTCTTACATTTTTCAACACATATATAACCATTAATCAGGTATAGTCAATGTGAATCCGTCCAGTGGCGGAACCAGAGGTATATCGGAGGAGGGGCTGGGGCGGAGGAGGGGCGACCACTGTTCATCCGGGAAGAATCACCGGAGTTGGGGGGGGGGGGGGGGGGGCGGCCGCACCGGCTCGCCCCCCTAGTTCCGCCACTGAATCTGTCTCACACAAATCCGTCTTATACTAAGATCATCAAGGGATAACCTCAAATAATAGATACTTCTCAAATTTGAGGGTCAAAATGTTTTATTATTTCTAGTTTCGGGTTAATTTATAAAAAAAAATACGTTGAAATTTAGGGATTGATTGCAAAATGTCAAAAAGGAAAAACCTTCTCTGTCTCTCTCTTTTTCCACACCGATTAAAGGAAGAAGAACCAACGGGTGGCAGAGGGGTTATGTAGTGTGAAGTAGCCGTCGAGTTTTCAAGTTTGAAACCACCGTCGAATTTTTCAGATTGAAGTCAAGCTATTGGGATCCACTTGAGAAGCAAAGCATATGCATCCAAAAACTTTGAGAAGAGCGAAATTTGATTCTCATCCATGTAGTAATTGGTAAAGATGCTTTTCCATCCAACAAAGGTGTAGGAGTGCAATTAATCAGATAGGCAGCAGTCAAGACGCATTCTCCCCAAAAGTCAACATGAAGATTAGCCTGAAAGCGAAGAGCAAGAGCAACATTGAGAATATGTCGATGCTTTCGTTTAACACGACCATTCTGTTGAGCCATATCACCAAATGAAGTCTCAAATAAGATTCTTGATTCAGCAATGTAAGACCATAGTGGTAAAAATTCGGTGCCATTGTTCGCCCATACCCTGCACGTGTGGCGCCAAAATTAACGGAGAATAAGAGCATAAAAGTCCTTAAATCTCGGAGCAACCTCGGATTTTGTAACGAGCAAATGAACCCAAACGGCTGAGAGTATTCATCAACTATGGTTAAAAAATAAAATGCTCCACTAGTGGGGGGGGGGGGGAATTATAAGAACCTCAAACATCACAATGAACTAACTCAAAAATACGAGTAGTTTTAGTCAAACTTAAAGTAAAACTATTCCTAGATTGTTTTGCTCGATGACAGATTGAGCAGGGAGTAATGGTATTAAAATTTTAATGACTATGTTTAATAACAGAAACAGAAGACAACACCGAAGTAGAAGGATAATCAAATCGCTGATGCCAAAGACTAGTAAAAATAGAGGGCCTCGAGACGACAGAGACTATCGGTGCACATGTCATAGAGGAAAATTCTTCAAACGTGCGCAACCAATAAACCCCACCCAACCAATTACTGTTCTCGAGCTAACGTCTTGTAATATGCATATATTTTTGGTAAATACAACTAGACAATTAAGGGTTGCAAGTAATTTATTATAAGATAATAAGTTACAACGCAATTCAGGGATAAGCAAAATATGATGTAAGGTAATATGGCCAAGACATAGAATGCCTTGGTAGACAACAATAGATATGGTTCCATCAAGGAGAATAACATCAACGTATTCAACAGGGATAAAATCATGAAGAAACTCCTTATCACTAGTCATATGATAAGAAGCGTTAGAATCAATGATCCAATGTAAAGAAGATTTACATGACTTATTGTCATTGGAATTTAATTTAGAAATCAAATTTAAAACTGAATTCCACTGGGCATCTGATAAATTGGGTCCCACAATCGAACGATTAAGGGAAATCGGTGAAGAACTAAGAGAAGCAGCAGTAGTGGCTAGGGCGGCAGTGCCAGTTTGAATCCGGTCAGCGACGCTGGTGGTCCGATTTTCGGGTTAGACAATCATGGGAAACATCGTTTTTATAACTTTTAAATTCATATTATAATTTATTTATATTTAGAGATATATTAAAGAAGGTTTTGAATGAGAATCACATTGCAATAAATAGAAACAATAATCAAATCATCCCATTAGTTATATTAATTATAAAATAACTCTATTTAACACTTAGACAACTTAAAACAAGACGTAAATGAAAACACTAAAATAAGCATCAAAGTAAAATATTTAAAAATTAAATAAAATAATAAAGCACACATCAAAATGATAAAATATACATCAAATTAAATTAATTAAATATAAAATAAAAATAATAAAATACACATTAAATCAAAATAGTAAAACACAATGGTAGAACTAAGGGAGGTTCATGTTAGAGCGGCTGCCCCGAGTAAGTTTTGCCGACTAAGTTTTGGTGGTGAAGGAAGTACTATCCATTCTAACTCATTTAGCACCGTCTAATTAAGATCGGTGAGGGAAGTACCGATCTCAGCCCGAGTGATAATTTCAGTGACTAGTACACCAAAATATTAGAGGGAGTCGGCAAAAGGAAGAGCCATCGATGCCCGATGTGGAATTGCAGCAGCCAACTTGAAGACGAAAGAAGAAGAAAAAGACTACTTAAAATAATAGAAGGAACCCCACTCTTACATGGTCCAATTGCAATAAGACATAAAATAATAGAAGGAAACTCAATCTTACGCCCCACCTAAAATTTCATAGAAACTTTTTCACGTTTAAACATGTTTGACAATTAATATGTTTAGCTACGTATAATAACGATAAATAAAAAGTTGATACTTGTAAACTACTTTTTACTATGAATCCAACTATATCATATATGATAATATTATTGTTTATATCTATTCAAATATGTGGTCAAAGTTGGACACTGAATAGTGACATAACGTGAAGTGGGAAATTTGGATTGGGACAGAGGGAGTAGTTCAATTGTCAAAATCCGAGCCTTTGACTAGTAGGTCTAATTGCCAAACTAAACTAAATACTCTATTTGACGTGCACCCCATGAATCGTTACAAAACCCTATATGCAACAATCAAAAGTAGAGATTCATAGTGTTGCTGCCTTACTCACTCCCAACTAATAGGAAGTAGATAATGGTAAGTTAGAGTGTCGTCCACGGAGATTTAGGAATTTAAATGATAATTTTACTTGATTCACACACAAGCATCACTAAGTGTGTGTGTGTCAAGAGTGGAGAGGGGGGGGGGTGTTTGTAATATTTAAGCTAACAATTAAGAAAATGCAAATATAAACAACGAGATAAAAGTATGGTAATGATGATTTTGGGGGTATTTGCATCACGTAGGGGTATTCAAATTGTTCGACCAGACCCAATTTGACCTGACCATTTGGATCGGATCGGGTCAATATCTCATTTGAGTCAAGTGGTCAAATAAATTTGGGTCGGTTTGGGTACGGGCCGAGTTGGATTTTGATCCAAATTGACCCATTTGCATTTTATTCATTTAAAAAAAATCATTCTTGAAAAACATCCGTAATTTTTTAAATTTAATTCAATATATCCATGATTAATTTACTTCATGACAAGTTTAAAATTCTTTAAAAATATATATTTATAAAGATAAAAACAATTTTTTAAAACTAAAATAATATATTAAACATATATTCATAATTATATTAATAAAATTTATTAAAAGTATATTTTTTAATCAAAATATTAAAACTATTGCAACTAAGTAGAATGAAAATAATTGTATTTTTCTTTATTAAATGAATAATTTATAATTAAATATAATATAATATTCTTATTTTAAATAATATGAAATACATTATAATTTTATTTATCTTTTAAATATTAACACATTTAAAAATTATTCATTTTGCCCGAATAAATAATAAAAAATTACTTTTTTCTTATTTGGGTTGATTTGGGGTCATTTTATGACCCGGTCCGACCAGACTCGACCCAAAACTATAGGACTGTTGATCCAACCCGACTTGCTTGGCATAAAATTTTGGATCGAAATGGGCCGGGACAGCTAGGGGTGTCCATGAACAAGCCCGGACCAGAAAAATGGACCGGACCGGAATGTAAAGACCGGAATGTAAAGACCGGAACCGGATATATAAAATTTCGGTCCGGTCCTCGGTCCAAGGTATTTTAAAATTTCAGGTTTCGGTCCGGTCCGGTCCGAAACTGGATTTTTACGATCCGGACCGGACGAACCGGTAATAAACTTTATAATATTGATATATTATATTTTATTAGATTATTAAATATTAACTATATATTAGGTAACTAAATGATTGTAGTTATTAGTAAGTACTCTCTTTGTGCCACAATGATCTTTCTAATTTGAATTTTAGGATAAAACTGAACAAAATTTAACCATTAAATTCTCTTAAAATATATGTAAGATGTGATGTGGTTTTAGTTTCATCATAGCATATAATTTTTAACTAATATTTTTTCAGAATTTTTTTACAGTCACAAAAATATATATTAGCAGTCATAAATTGATGCAGTTGATTTTAAAAGTCAAATTAGGAAGATTATTGATACATAGGGAAGTATATATTAGTAGTAAATTAATAATTGTGTACTGTAGATAATATATTATTTGCATATACCAGTATATGTTAACAAATACAATTAAAGACAATGTGTAGTCTGTACAAATACAACTACATTATTATTACTGCAAGAGACTTAAACTATTAGTATACTAATCTCTCTTTGTTATCGCAATAGCAAAATTATCCAGAATTCCGATGAAGACGACTGAGTGAATTCATATTTCAGACTGTAAGCATACTACTGCTCACTGGAAAAGGAAACAACGAGAATTTGAAATCCAGTCCAGCCGGTCCGGACCGGTTCAGGACCGAAATTATTCCGATTCGTCCCGGTACTAAATATACATTAACCGGTCCGGTCTTTGGTCCAATTTTTTAATATAATTTTAGTTCCGATCCGATCTTTGATCCAAAGATTTTTATAATTTTGGTTCCGATCCGGTTTTGGACCGACAAACACCCCTAGGGACAGCTGACCTGCGGGTTAGCACGACCAGCCTTAGCCTCACGTATTTTGACATTTGAGACTCGATCTTTGACTCCTATTCTCATGATTACAATTTAATTACTTTATGCATTATCACTCGATCTGGGGATGTTGATTCACTGGGAACTCCCACGATGACTAATATTCCAGTTCTGCCCCCTCATCAAACTCTCACCTTCTCCCTTATCGGTTGGACTTAGACCGGAAATCATATTGCTTTTGGTCTCTGAAACTGGCGCATCACATGCTGGTTTAGTATTGCTATAGCCGAGGCTACACTTGCTCGATTGCATTGGATGCCTTGTTTGTTAAAGGTAGAAGCTGCAAAGGTTTTGGAAGGGGTCTAGTGAGTTTGTTCTCATGAACTCTCAATTTGGATTATTTTCTTCAATCCCTTGTCATCATGAAGGGGTTAGTATTTTGGTCCCCTGGCTTTAGTACTTACGCCAAGGGATATGCATTACATTTTCAGTATTAGCGGAAGTGGGACATTGTGCTCACTCTCGTCAACACTCACAATTTCTTTTTATTTACCTATACTTTAGAAGGGCGCTAAAACCACTGACACCCCCCTTTAACCCTCACTGCCATGGTTAATAAACCCAACATCACACGGTATATTAAACACGGGAGTAGCATGACTCGCCGGGACCTCCATCGGGAACCCTCACTATGAGCCCCATCTTGTGTCACTTTGAGCATTAGTACCTCATTAAATTCCTTCCAAAATTTTATTTGAACTAGTTTACTACAAACACAAGATGTGGCTTTCGAAACTATACTACTACCTCGGCAAGATCAATAAATGTCGTAGCAATATGTGGTTGGGTCACTCCAATTCGTTCATAGCCTAATTCAACTAAATCTTCTAGCCTAATTCACCCAAAAAATCAACAATCATGCCTAGTTGTCACTCATTAACACGACCTTCACATTGACCTTTGTCCAAACCCGACAAAAAGACAAGGTACTCCCAGGTTCATTCTCGCGCCTAGTGCTACATCATGAAATGAAATCATTTAGTTGTACTTCCTAACATCAACCATGGATAATCATAGACATTTAATGTCAAGAAGTAATAATAATAATAGCATAAAGTAAATGAATCTAAGAGTCTCACAATTTAAGGGTAAAAAAAACTTGCAAATATCCTCAAGATACTAAGTTTATGCTACTATAATCAAACCCAAAATAACAATGAGTTTTGAAGCCATAAAGGCTATGGAATGCATGAAAAAAGAGAGGAAATAGTATTTTAAGTTTTCAGATCTGTCTCCCTCTTGTGACCAAAGGATAAAATCTCTTTACATAGTGGGAGGAGAGAGAAGTTTAAAATTCGCTGATCAAAACCCTAGAAAACAAGGCGGCACAAAATGTGCCAATGAGTAAAGGAATGGACTGTGCATAATTACATGGCCCATTCTATGGGCCTTGGTTGGCATAATTTGGTTGGAATAGCCTAGTATCATACCTAGCTCTTATTATTGGCATAATATGTTACCGTCCCCCACACTTAAACTTTTACTCATTCTCGAGTAAACAAGAACAATCAAAGATCTAAGGGTATACCTAAGAAAATGTTCTCTAAAGAGCACCCGACATTATATATATAGGACTACCCTAACCCAAAACACAAGAGTAACAAAACACTCATGTCCCAAACTAAGATATCATAAACCAACCAAATTATGCGAATAATAAGAGCTAGGTATGATACTAGGCCCAATATCCTGAACTCCCATATACAGTTTCGACGTTCAACCACGTTTTGGGCCGCCGCAACTGCTCCTTCCATGGCTGGTTCATGTAAGATATAGGGCTTTTTTTTGTATTCGTTCAAATATGATGTTG
>JAULKM010000009.1:7552832-7563560 GCA_032355605.1 Rubia tinctorum
AAAGTTTGTAAATTTTGATTCTCAAAAAGTAAATAAGCAATTTAGAGTGGGACGGAGGGAGTATGAAATATAGTAATTTGTAGTATGTATCGAATTTCATATGGTATACGCCTAGCATGCAGATTAACCAAAACCCAAAAGTCAAAACCCCTTAAAATAATACATTCCAAAAAAAAAATCAAAAAATACAAGATTAAATTTTCCAACATTCCGAGGGATGATCCCGGCAGCTTGTACGAGATTAAATATCCTGAAGAGGACGCATTTACAAAATGCGTCCTCTAATGAATTTTTTTTTTATTTTCATTTCTGAAAATTGTAAAGCATGAAAAAAAGAAAAAAAAAGAGGACGCATTTTCTAAATGCGTCCTCTACATGCGAAAAATAAAAAAAATTAAATGATGGTGAGAACGCATTTTGTAAATGCGTCCTCCCCCTTTGCATCCATACCCATGCACTGTAGCACCAGAACAGTCTTTTTCTCTGTTTCAAGCTCCTTTCACTGAAAAATAAAGGTCTGGAATGAACTTAAAAACATGAAGCCTTGGTCTTCTTCAGGTTTTTGCGGCTTTCCACCTGGTTTCTACCAGAAGACTGGGAATTTGCGAAGAAGCCTTTGATGGATTGCATTTTGAATTTCCAACAAGGACATCTTTTAAATAAAGATTGGAACATGACCCTTATTGTCTCCATTCCAAATATTATGAACCATGTTCTAGCTAGAGACTTCAGATCCATGAGTCTCTGTAATACTAGCTGCAAAATTGTGGCTAATTTATTCCAAGGAAGACTTAAGAAAGTCATTAAGGATCTCATCTCGAAAAACCAGAATGGTTTCATTCAAGGAAGATTTATTGGTGACAGTGTGCTTCTGGCTCATGAATTAATAGATTTAATTTGAAAGAGAAGAAAAGGAAAGAAATCAGTACTTACTATTAAACTCGATATGAATAAAGCATATGAACGAGTTTCTTGGGAATTCCTAGATGTAGTTTTACAGAAAATGAATTTCCTTGAGAGTTGGAGATACATGGTTAATCAATGTGTCTCTGCAGTATCCTTCTCTATATAACTGAATGGATCAGTTTGTCAACCCTTCTTTCCTAATAAGGGAATCAAACAGAGTTGTCCTCCCTCCTCGCAAAGCATGCATGGGAATTGACTTCTGAACCAAGCTGTTTATTTTCAAGAGTTCTATTAGCCAAATGAGTAATATTTTTCCAATCTAATGGAGAACAGACCAAAAATGAACTCTTCTTTTGGTTGGAAATAAATTCACCGGGGAGCAAAGCTTATTAAGAACAAGCTTCAATGGAAAATTAAGAATGGTGAGGATGTTCATATTTCAGACAATTGGATCCCCTGTGTCTTTAATCCTCTTTTGGAGACTCAATCATAGGCCTAAAGAACTAAATTGAGCGTTCGCCATTTAATTGATAATCATAAGCAATGGAGGAAACAATTGATCTTTCCACGACCAGATGCAAAAAGTCCCGGCAATAAGAATCGTCAAACCAAGCTGCTATTATCAATCCCTAGGCATGGAAGAAATTGTGGAAAGTGCCTTTACCTGCGAGATTAAAATTCTTGGGTTGGAGGATTCTTAACAACAGAAACTGCATCCAGTCACCGCCATGCTTGGAATGTTGTTCTGCAACATAGACAATAACTCATTTGTTTGCAAGTTGTGAAGCCAATCTCAGAGTTTGGCGAATTAGTACCCTGGGCTTCGATTTCTTTGCTCAAGGGAGTTTCTTTACATGGTTAGTAACCTAGCTAGAGAATGCTCCGCATCTGGAGGATAGTACCTTATCCTTTTGTATTATTTAGTCCATATGGAAGAGAAGAAACTCGATCACCATCAGCCGAATGCGGTGGTTGACTCAGTCAAGTGGTGGTAACAAGCAACAGACTTGTTCAGTTTTTTTTTGGGGAATTTTGGAGGAATCTCAAATGTTGATGATTTAGTCCCAAGTACAGGTACATTCGAATTGGTACAATTATATTCCCCCACATTAGGAAGTTCAAACAACATACCTGTACTGGTAACTGATGCAGCGCTCAGCAAGAAAAAGAACGTCTCAGCCGGAGCGTGGTGGCTCTGTACAAATTCACAGCATCTGAATCCATCATATGAAATCGCTGTCGCTACCTCTCCGTTACAAGCGGAAATCTTAGCAATCATTAATTGCTTAGATTTCCTTCGCCAAGAACAAGTTGCGGAGGAAAAAATCCAAACAGATTCCCAATTGGAAGTGAATTTGCTGGTTCACAATCCGTCCTTGGTTGCTGTTGAAGTGCAAGAAGCAGGAGCATTGTTAACCTCTTCCCGAAAAGTTTCTCTCATCAAAGCACCTAGAGAGATTGTAATTAAGGCCCATTGTTCGGCCCACACTGTAATGATCTCAATTTAGTAATAAAATTGGTTTATTTGATTCAAAAAAATTATTGTTTTATCTGCCTATAATAATGACAAATAAAAAGTTGATGTTTAGAAACTATTTTTTACGACGAATTCAACAATATTATATAAGATAATATTGTCACTCATATTTTATTCAAATATGCGATCAAACTTTGATAGAGAATAATACCAAAAAAAGTAAATGAATAATTTGGACTGGGAATGGGGAGTAATTTATTTTCGTTGATTAGTAAAATTGACATAGTTTAAATATTATCATGGCAAAAAACTATTTTCAATTATTAAAATATCCTCTTTAAATTTAAAAACTTTCAAATTAGTCCCCTACTTTCTCGAAATACCTCTGCCTTTTCACATTTATAACCTACCTCATCAAATTGTATAAAATATTAAGTCAAAACTAATTCCAGTATTTTAAATGGAATGGATTTATCAGCTGAAACCATCCAATTAAACTTGGAGAAACATAGGAGCATAAAAGGTGAGAACATTATCCAATTAAACTTGGAGAAATACTACTTGGGATCCAAATAAATAATTTAGTTTACCCAAAACTACCTTGAAAACTACCTTGGGCCCAAATAAATTATTTTCAAAATGTTAAAGACCGAATAGAGGCAGTATTGAGAGTGATGACCAAAAAATGATATTCAAATATATGTTGAGGACCAAATAAACAATTTAGTCTAAAAAAAATGTTAGAACAAAAATGCGCTTCCGCCGCATATGTTACAGTTGGACACCTAAATCCTCTCCTACTCACCTAAAAGGTACAAATGTAATGAAGTGAATCCCAACCCAGGAAATAAAAGAGAGGAATTAAAGCCAAAAGAACTACATGATAAACAAAAACATCCAAGAGAGGAAGAAATACAAAACTTCGTCATTATCTCATTCAGCCAATCTATCCAGGAAGCATTGCAACTCCTTGAGACCTTCAGCAGATATACTTCTATGGACTCTTCCTCGGGGGACAATCAAATTAGGCGGTGCCTGAGAATGAAAACACACCACGACTACAGATAAGTTGTCACTACTCTTTCTCTTCAAAGCCTCATCAATGAGGTCCTTGCAGCACAACTCTGGATCATTGTGTTCCTGAAGCCTTCTGCGAGTAAAGTCAACTGCATTTTGACTCATAAACACATCCCATATCCCATCACATCCAATTATAAGAAACTCATCATCTTCTGTCAGTGTAGTGGTCATAAATTCAGGTTCGGCACTGAGAGGGCCGCCATTACTATGTTTCATCCCTTCCATGTGCCAGTCCCCCAGAGCACGAGTAACATTCAGTTGTCCATTAAGGTAACCATCATATATGTATCCTCCCGAAGCTTGTATTCGCTTTTTCTCTGTAAAGCAACAAGGTTTGTGGTCCCTTGACATTTCAATTGCTTTACCCCGGCGACATAGAACTGCCCTACAATCTCCAGCATTTGCCACGACCAACGAACTACATGAAAATGCAATGAAGAAATAAGGTGCCACTGCTGCAGAGAGGAGAGCTGACTTTCGGAACAGAAAGAATGGAAAACATCCTCATGTATAGTTGAAGGAGAAACCATGTTCCAACACAAAAATGCTATACTTCACACGCGAACTAGCTACCAACAGTAAACAAAGCAGACGGGTGGGATATTTTAAAAAAAGTTTCTCCATATTCACATTCATGGAATTTAAGATAAAATGTTAGGCCAAGTGAAACATATAATGTTGCGCAAAATTCAGTTAAAATCCAAAATATACACCCAAGATCTTTACAAAAACATTGCTGACTTTACTATATAAGTTGACCCTTAACATCTTCCTGAAGATTGACAGAAGGAACGAAAACAACTTATGCGATAACAATAGAGTTGTACTCTGTCCTAAAATATCGTGAAGTGCAATGAAACGTGATGACAAAAAATGATGAGTCTTAGTATCATGCTAGCCGTGCTTGCCAAAACAAAATACACAGGAGTTACCAGCGAATCTGGTAACCCTGGACTAGCAACAAATCAGTCAAAAGATCTAATTGCACAGCATGAGTAGGTTAAAGAGAATCAGTAACAACACTCTAAATGCATGGAATTTAAGCATGACAAACTTGCAGATGAGCTAGCTTTTAGAGATAGTCATTCATAGTTGGCTGCAGATAATTAGACGGCTTTAATATTCTGAGGAATAAATTATCTCTCTCCCTAAACTGTCCAACTAAGTTCTGTAAAATGATTGATTCACATAATTCTAACCTCCCAACAATAAGAGCAGCCAGAGCAGTTGTACCGGAGGCAAGATCATCATCCAAGGTGCAAGCTTCTGCAAAAGCAGTATCAGTTTGGGAAAATGCTGATGAAATAGCCCTCTCAATATCCTGAGGAAAGTCATCATCCTCAGCAATATATTTAGGCAAATGATGGCATGCAAAATCAGCAGCATGCTTTCCTCCATGACCATCAAAAACCTAAACCAACAAAATAATAATAATTTAGCAACAGAAACCCGTGCTCAAGCAAGTACATATAAAATCCATATACACACATAGGCTTAAGATTCTTTTGTATTGGTCAGCGAAATTTTCACCAAGGAAGAAAGTTACCCCATAGAAGGCACTAGGACCTGGAATGGAACTCTTCAAACCATAGTGATTAAAAAAATCATCTGCACAAAACGACACATCTTCCATAACAGAGCGACTGCCTATATCTTCCCAAGCTCCCGACCGAAGAGAGGGAATAAACATGGCCTCGCTAGCATTCACACTCAGTCCCGCTACAGATAAATCCAAGTCCAAGTTCCTGCCCTTCACCCGCAACAATCCCATAATAAAATTAATCCAATATCAAAGAACAAACGCTTTTGAAAGTACAATGAAACATCAGGGAATGCATTAACGCATATAAAAAAATCTGCTTTTTCAACAAAATATCAAGAAATTAACATAAGAAAACTAAAAGAATCACAAATTCAGTTGCCAAATAAATTTTCTTTTTCCAGGTTTAATCAATAGGGAACCGTTTACTTTACACGGGGAGCTCTTCTAGAGAAACCAGTACAAAAATAAGTAAAATGCATCTGTTTAATACAACATTAATAAATTAGTTACCAGGGAAGGATGTCGAGCGAGTGACTTCTTACAAGAAGAAGACCTAGGGTTTTGGTGGCTGACGGCGGTCAGGGGTTTTGGCGGCAGGCCATCGTTGCTGCCAGTTATCCCATCACTGCTCTTACTACCACAATTATCAAACTTATCGGCCGCCTCCATTTTGATTCTCTACCATTTCCAAGTACACTACAACAACAACTTCTTCAATGGCTCTGCAACTGTCCAGGGATTTAGAGTCGTACGATGTGGATATGGAAGAAGGGTAAAATCGAGATCGCATTCACTAGTCAATTTATTTTTTGGGTTACTACGTATCTCCCCCCTGCAATTTAGTGAGACTACTAGTTACGCACCAAAGTATGGTGATATTACGAAAGGGTAACTTACTTTGTCTCCCTCAAAGTTTGCCAAAATTGAGAAATAAACATTGAAGTTTATGTTTCAAAAAAGAACTTTCAAGTTTAGTATATTGCTGGACGAATCTTGAATCTTGAATCTTGAATCTTGAATCTTGAATCTTGAATCTTGAAACATGTTTGCATTTTTATATTACTTAAGTTTTTTACACCTTTGTAGACTAAACAAAATCTTATTTTATATGTCTAACTATTATACGGTGTCACTCTGTAACGGGTTCAAAAGACATGCTACTATTCTTCACTTGGACCCGAGGCCATACTAGTGCTAAATGTTTAACCATAGCCCAACAAACTAAGTAAAGATCTCCAATTTTAATTATACATACTCCCCTTGGTTGCCTAATATTGGCACCAAAGAAATGACACACTTATTTTTTTTAAGTTAAATGAGTGGAGGAGATGGTATAGGGAGAGCAAAAAGTAAATTGTGTGGATGAAAATAATCTAGTATTTACCAAAAAAAAAGTGCCAGTATAAAAAAACCATCTCAAAAAGGAAATGGTGCCAATATAAAAAAACGGAGAGTACAAAATACACTTCTTCTCCAATTACATAATCTATGGTAATTCTATTATGATAGGACATTTATTCATACATGGAATGTGCATACTCACCCCCAACATGATTGGGATAACTCGCGGGGGATATTTCCTTATAAATACCAAGGTATTCATCCATTCCATCCATTCAGTTCTTGATGTGAACCATAGAGCATGCATTAGCCGATGCATTTGACACATTTATTACCATATTTTGTTTGGTTGATTGATAGTTTTAGTTGGGTTTACACGACAAAAGGTTTAGATGACCATTATTTGTTTTCTTATCTAAATCCCGAGTTTTGTAGACTTAATAGAATCTAATGGACACTTTGTATTCACAAGCACCTAGATCTTCCTTTTTTAATCTCATTAGTAGGTTGTTCATGAGTACTTTTTCATTATCTTTTGTAGAAGGCCATCCATGAGGGTGGTAGTAGGTATTTGAAGGTCATTTGCAAAGATGGTAGAAGGTATTGGAGGTCATTCGCAAGCATGATAGTAGATTGAAGGTCACATACTCTGGTATATGGAATTGGGACCAAGAGAGGTAGATTTGAAGTTCAAGAAGGCCAAGACCGAAATGGAGGAATTGTTGTCCGAGAGTTGCACAAAGTTCTGGGAAATATCTGAGAAGAATCAGCCCTTGAGGGTGGAACCATTGGAATTTTCTTCTCGATCACTATAAAATCAACTACAAGAACTATCAAATCGGACCAACGGTTCATCCGCAGCGGATCAAACAAGTTAGTCAGGCAAACCAGCCAACCGACACGTGGGCTAGACCTAGCACGACCCGTGCCAAGAAACACAGGTCGTGCCTGAGGCCGCTAGCACAGACCGTTACGCTCAGCATGAGGCATTTCAGCTGGCGGGAGCCGTTTCAGCCGTATCGGCTATTCAATAGCCACTTGGCACGAACTGTTGGGAGCATAAGTCCCGTGACATCCCGATCCTTTTTTAAGCTAAGTATGGACACAAACTGTGCCGATTTACGCGGTCTATGTCGTTCCAACTCCAAAAATGCAAAGACCAGTCGACGGCCCACACCAAATGACACGGGGTGCACGATTAAAAAGTTCAAAATGGAGCACCAGCATATGGAACGCGCCAAGACACACGACCTATGTCACCATGAGGCTAACCGGTTCATACGCGCCACACCAAGACACACGGCCCGTGTCTGCACGAGGCTAACCGGTTGGTACTGCCCCCCAAGAAACATGTCATGCGTCAACACGAGACTAACCATTTGGCATGGCCCGCGCCAAGACACACGTCTCGTGTCATCACAGACCGTGCCAGGACACACGACTCATGTCAACAAGAGGCTAACCGGCTAGCATAGCTCGCGCCGTTTGCGGCTGCTAAGGTTTTTTGGCCTATTTTTGGGCCAAATTCTCTTATTCTATATATTGGAGCCTTTAGTCTTTTAGGGTTAAATAAGTAGGCATAATGTAGATTTTTTATCTCTCTTGGTAGGTAGAAGGAAGAGGAGAGTTCTCTTTCTCTCTAGAGTACTTCTTCGTTTTTCTTTTCTTTTCTTCATCTTATTTTCCTAGATCTATGGCATTTAACTCAATATTTTCCATGGATATATTTCTTAGGAAGTAGTTAATTTACTTGGGGATTATATTAATGTCTATTTTGTGAGATTTCTAGATCTACCTATTTCTACGTGTTTTGTGATTATTATGCTGGCTTGTTCTTAATATTCTTGTGAATTGCATGATTGTCACACTTAGTTAACACACACCAAAGTCTACTTTCATGTTGTTGCACTATTTCTACCCCTCGGGGAAGGAAACCTAGATGCTCTTGGGGTAACAATGGTCTGGAACCGGGTGGGTGTGTGCACGTAGGTTGCAGCTGTTAACGTTATAATCGACCATGCTCTAGTTAGCCAACTAGTTGGTCCGAAGGATTACCAGTACAAATGGCTTAAGTAGCAAACTAGGATTATATCTGTGATCCTAATGTCATCAATAACTACTTCCTTGTATTTGTAGGCGTAAAGGTAGTGCGTTCGTAGTGTTCCACCCGTAACTTAATCACAAGGGAGAGAATTAGACCTGCACAATAAGCCATTGTCATTGTTGCACTCTCCTAGTTGCGGAGGTGAGGCTGATGGAAGATTTAATACATGAACCCCTATGTGACAGATAGGGGGAAGTTTTGACCATTGTCCGCACTACGTGACACAAACACTGTAATAAGGTCTACATCTTGCATTTGATGAAATCGATGATCGAAATGAAATTAATCATGTTACGCAAATATTCCCGAGTACTTGTTTATATAGTTTATTATTATGATTGCATGTTAGTAGTTGTTAGTTGACCCCCCCCCCCCATGAGTGTTTTACCAACACTGTTTATTCCTAACATGTGGTCGAATTGATGACTCGATCACGGTTGTACGTAGCTAGCTATTAGACTCCTAACATCTTTGTGGATGACCCCGAAACTTTCCACTATCTACCATTCTTGGTATTATATTAGTAGGAACGGGAGCAACATATAAATTCTAACTTTGATCTTTAAAACTTAGGATGCTTTCGTGTATTTTACAATGCTTAGGAGGCGGTGGGTCAAATTTTAGCGACGTTGCTGGGGATGTTAGTTTAAAGGTCTAGTAGTTAATTTGTATAGCGTGTTAGTTGAGTAGTTAATGTTTGTATTTTGTTTGTTTGTTATTTTCCGGAATAGGTATTACTAGAGTTCTTGGTGCAAACCGAGGACCCTTGCACTACAATTTCAAACTTTGTGTGTTTTTAATTGGCAAAAAAATGTGGGGAAAGTACTCAACGGATGAAACTTTGTAGGGTGTGTCATTATGATCATCCTACAAAGTTTTTCCCATGATTGAGTGACTATGGGAGAAGATAGGCTCAACGAGTGAGATTTTGTAGGATATGTCAATGCGACCACCTTACAGAGTCTTGCTCTTGGATTAGTGAAAATGAGAGGAGGTAGGAGTTGTTGGTTCCCAAGGCCGATAGAATCGAGATTGCTACTTATACCACGATTTTCCAAATTTGAGGTTTAGTGGTAACTCTAATTCTTGGTATGGAAATGCATCGGAAAACCAACACTTTAGGTTTGATAGTTGCTATTCCTAATTTATACTTTTCCCAAACCTAATCCCTAGGATTAGTTCCCAAATCGGATTACGGAGAAATTTTGCAAGCTATAGCTAATGTGACCAAGAGTAGTGAGTTACTCTTATCAAAATTTCATAGCAACATTATATATTTGGGAACTCAACTCTTCTCAAGCATTGAGAAAGTTGAGGGGCAAGTGAGTGATCTGATTGAAAAAGTGAGCCAACTAGAAACCCAATATTCCGAAAATGAACCATCCCTAGTTGAACTTGATATATTGGTAGATGAGTCTGAATGGAATGACGAGTGGTTTTTTGAGAGTGAAGAAGTTGAGGAAGGGGTGATTATACTTAATTCATCATACTACATATTTTTACCCCAACCTCCACCTACAGAACCAACTCCCACATTTTTGAAACCCTTAGAGGAAACCATAGAGAAGCCAATTGAATATGCTAAGCTTACAAACCACCTATTTCCTCTAAGGTTGACTCCTTCTCTACTACATCTTCCTCTGGGAAGATTGTTACCCCCACGTCTCTATTTTTTGTTACCTATGGTGATGGGGTAGAAACCCGCACCATATGGATAACATTAAGGTCATGCCGGCAACCTTAAATATATGGAGCTTCTTGGGAGGCAACCCAAGCTCTGAAAAATTAGATTAGTTTGTTTTTCTTTTAAAAAACATCACTTTTATCTTCCCATTCTTACCTCAAACCATTAGACACCACTACACTCCACCACCTAAAACACCACCAAATAAACAATCTAGGACCCAGACACTAGTTGTATCTTTGTGTGGATATTGATTGAACTTTTTAGTGTGGATTTGTAGTGACTTGACTTGAATTGAATGTTGGGGTAAATTTGGGGATATTGAGGTGGGAACAATGCATTAGGAAGTATTGATTGCCTATCATTTTGTTTATCTCCCTTTCGTTTCGAGATATATACCAATATAACCCTACCTACTTGACATAAGTGTCAATATAACCCTCAGATAATTTTTAATGTAGATATAACTCTAACTAGTTAATGTAAGTGCCAATATAACCCTCAAACCCATTTTCAGCATTGACTTCCATTTTTCGGCGTTGACTGTATGTAAAATGTCCAAAATACCCTTAGTGTTAAAATCTGAATTTGAG
>JAULKM010000009.1:7563660-7577357 GCA_032355605.1 Rubia tinctorum
CTAATTCGTTTCAAGGGCAGTGAACGTTGTTCGCGACTCCACCTTTATGTGATTGCATGTAATCGTGTTACTGCTTTTATGTAAATCGCATGACTTTATGCTTTCAATTGATTCGTATTAATTTTAGCATAACACTGTAATGCATGATCAATTAATAGAGTTATTCTTTTTATGCATGCTTGTGGCAATTTTATTTTCGAGATTTAATCAAAATTGCTTTATTTCCAATATAATCTACAACAGTTGCCACCACAAGGATAAAGTAAGGCACTACTTGGCCATGTTTGCAGACTCATAAGATCTCTGTTTGGGCTCAAGAAGGGTCATAAAGGAGTGGAACGCAAAGTTTACTGACCATCTTTTAATGTTTGGTTTAAAGCAAACTAAACATGATCACTGCATGTTCATCAAGTCATCTACTCAGTCCTCCCTTGTTCTCCTCATCTATGTTGTTGATGTTGTGATTGTTGGAGATTCAGAACAAGAGATCAATGCTCTCAAGGATTATATTCATGAACTCTTTATCATTGAGGACTTAGGGCCTGCAAAATATTTTCTGGACATAGAAATGCCAGATCACATGCATGGATCTTTCTCAGTCAGAACAAATATATCACTGACAATATTAGTGATCTTGACCCGTCTGATTGTAAGACCATAGCAGATCCTCGTCCAGCCTCCTGGTAGGTCCAAGAGACTTCTTCTCTGGTGCTTCACAATCATGGCCCTTTTAGGAGGCTGATTGGAAGGTTACTTGTCATTCACAATACCAGACATAACCTCTCAGTCCACCAACTCAATCAATTTGTACAAAAGCCAACTGAGTACACTGGAGAGCTGCTACATTGTCAAAGTCGATTTACACTTGGCCTTTTATTTTCTGTCTTCATTTGTTTCCATTTATGCCTTTTCTGATGCAGATTGGAACACTTGTAGGATAACAAGGAGGTCAGTCACATGTTGCTGCATATTTCGGAGAGATTCTGATTTCATCAACTGAATCTAAATAAAGAGCCATGTCTATGACTACATCTGAGCTCAAATGGATCACTTTGCTGACCGATCTCCAACATAAATATGAGTTTCTCATCCCTCTCAAGTGTGACAACATTGTTGCCCTGCACATCACTCAAAATCATGTCTTCCATGAAGTGACCAAACACATAGAGATTGATTGTCAATATGTTCAGGTTGCATATATACAACGATGATTTCTTTGTTCCTTTACATGTCTATTCCCACTCACAACTGGTAAATGGGTTTACAAAGCTTCTTTCTCATGTCATTGCCCAGCCTCTCTTTTCCAAGATGGACTTTTGTTTTTCACAAAATGTCTCATCTTGAAGGGGTGAAGAAGTATAACACATGCTCGGTTCATGCTCATTTCTTCTTGTCATTCCCTTCCACAAGAATCCAGATGCAGCAAGCTTCTTTTAGATATTTATGAAATCCTTGTAAGTTGTTAGTATCAACAGTTTGTTAGTAGCTTGATAATTATGGCAGTTAGAAACTAGTTAACTAGAGTTAGTTTATTGCAGTAGGGGTGGTAAATGGGCGTACGGGTCGGGTAATATGGGTAATGGAATAATATGAGTATGACTCATTTTGACTCGTTTTATAACGGGTCAAAAATGAGTCGGGTTAAAAATGGTTTGGTTGAAACTCGTTCAACCCGCGGGTTAAAAATCCCTCAACTCACTGGTAAAAAATGAATAAACTTGCGGGTTTAAAATGGGTTACACATGTGGACGAGTACGACAACCTAATTCGCGAAACTGATGTATATGTTCAAACCACTAGTTTGGGCACCCCCTCCCCTTACCCAACTGGCGGCGAACAACAAGTTCCGGAGCACCGCGGTGGCAACGGCGGAACAGGTGCCGGAGGAGACGTGGTTCATGGTCCGGCGGAGATGAGAGAGACGCAAGCACAGGCAGTAGATGCCCAAGCTAGTTATAGAACAAATGAAAGAAATGTTTCGAGTTATTGTGGCAGCCAACAATTTACTCTGTATGTGAAGAGGCTCTCTTCCACATGCCGTGATCGCAGATTTACTTGTAACTAGCTTTTGCAAAGCTAAATGGACTATCTGGGTATGAGTTTTCATGTCGTTGCCACAGACCATTTTAAGCAAAAGCTGGTGATTTTCGTACACAATTTGGATATGAACTGCACACTCAAGTAACATGTAGTTTAGAAATCCCCTTTGAGTCTTTTGGAAGGCATTGCAGAGACAATGGTGTAGTTATCATCGAAGCAATAACATACAACCCCACGGAACCCGTTCAACCCGTCAGTTCAACTCATTCAACCCATATTTTTCAATTACCCATTAGACCCGTTTGCCTTTGACCCGTTACTCGTTTTACCCAAACCCATTCAGATTTAAAAATAATCAACCCGCTTGACTTGCGGGTTATGGGTCAATATGTCCACTCCTAGGTGGCGGAGTAATTATGCTAGTCGGCTACAGAGTGTACAGCTACAGTTTCTTATTTAATTGATCAGAAATTCTCTCCAAAATTGTTTCTCAGTTTTCCTTCTTTTAAAATGCTTTGCCATTCGGTTTTTGAGCTCTCAGTTTGTTCACTCACCACTACCTTATGATGCCTTCAGGATGATAAGTTTTCCAACAAAATTGAGAAGATTGAAAGTAGGATCAAAAGTTTGGAAATGTTCTGGTTTTGGGAAAGTTCACACTGATACAAGAAATTGTGAATTATAACTTCAAAGTGGCATTTTACATGTACATATCAACCTGTATCTGCTTGCTACGCCTGAATATACAAGATGCAAACAAAGAACGCCTTCGGTCTTCAAGAATCAAGAACCTATCGTTTCTGGAAGTTAAAAGCTTTGATCGAGAAGGCAAAGATAAAGGTAAATAGTGTGGCTATTCCAACAATAATGATGGCCACATATCCCACAAAATCGTGTCTGAATCCAAAGTAACTCCTTATGAACTCTTCAACTGTCTCGTTCGTGTCAATCATTGGTTCTTTGATGTCCCCAAACTGCGACGCAACTAAACCATACAGTGTCCAAGCGACGGGGCAAATGTAATAATACCACCTCCACCAAACAGGAATTTTCTGTCACAATATGTAAGCATTCATGAAAAAGGATGGCAATGGCAATGCATGAGTCCTATTAATTTTACCTGACAAGATCAAGACCTTACCTTTTTCGGGATAATGAATCCTGAGAAAAGGTTCCATATGATGTAAAACCCGGATGACACTATTGCAGCGACTTGTTGGTTAGGGGTAACAGCCACAGCCATCATTCCATAAGTTGTGTAGTACAATAAGGTGAAGTACATGAAGAATATATACCAAAAGAACTTTGCAGCTGTCCATTCGAAGCCTATCATGGCGTATACTAAGACCCCGTATATTAATGTTTGGACAAGTATGTATGGGAGTTCAATAACAATCTGCATGCAAATCCATAAACATCTATAAATGATGATTCAAAACATGCATATGATACATCACATATATATTACCTATGTCCTGAAACTAGAATCCGCTCTCTACTGTTTTTCACAATGTGTATTCTAATCTTGGTACTGAGATAGTAATATTTTGGACTAGGAGAAATCCTTGCATTTAATTGTTAATTCAAATATCTACAGACTTACCTGAGCAAAAGCATATGAGAGAGCAGAATACATTCCGGCTGCTCTTTCCCGGTAGAAGACTGTCCTTTCAACAGCAACAACTGGCTGAACAGCTGTTGCATTTTGCACTCCAGTGAAAAGAACAGCTGCATACATTGATCCCATGGCATTGAAGAGATCTTGCTGCTTTTTCCTGAGGTTGTAAATTGCGTTTATGATTAGAACAGATCTCCTAAAAAGAAATGATTGACACAAAGTAGCAGTTTAACCTTTTGGTACCGAGATTCCAGAACATTGTCCCAAACAACAAAGCAATGAAAGTTGTGAATATCAGCCGTACTGCAGTGTACTTGGGGTTTCGCCAATATGATAAATGTTGCTTCCATAGGCAAGCCCTGAATTGAGTGAAAAATGGCTGAGAATAATGACTGGTGAAGTGCAAATCTTTTGAGCCTGGTACTGGTGTACTCAGTTCCTTGACTAGGGCCTTGTTTCTCCTGCATTGGGCAAACGTACGCAGTTACAGCTTAAAAAATTATGGAAAAGGTTGACAGCTTGTGAAAGTCAATTTCACAATGTACAATTCTACCATGACAACTTGGAATTAAATAGAGCATCCACTCAGACATTCTCTGAACAATCAGATCATGCTTCGGGATATAATTATAAACCGAACTTGAAGAAGATTGTACCTGCAGAGTTCCGAGCTCTTGTACAACTCCGTGAAATTAACACTGAGGGCCGATTCTTGCGCTGCTGAAGTCACTTCCAGCATCCAAGTTGCAGGATTGTAGCCATCTCTAATTTTACTGACTCCTTCAATACTCTGATTGTCGCATAAAGAGGAAGAAGAGTAAATATGTGCATGCTTTTCATCAATTCAACTAAGCTGACCTTTTCTGCATTTTGGATCCTAACCTCAAAGTACTTTATGAGCTCAGAGGAATGATGGCCTAAAGGACCAACATATATCTCTTCACCTCCGCGTTTAAGGAGCACGAGCTGCAGATAATTGGAGAGTTTAGTTTCCTATTTTGATGATGAAACCAAAATGATAGTAACTACATAGACAATGAACCACCTCATCAAAAGATTCAAATATGTCAATGCTTGGCTGATGGATGGTACAGACGACAGTTCGACCAGTGTCTACTGTATTCCGGACAGCTCTCATCACTATTGCAGCTGCTCGAGCATCAAGCCCTGAGGTTGGTTCATCCATGAAAATTATTGATGGATTGGCAACAAGCTCCACAGCGATGGTCAATCGTTTGCGCTGTTCAGTTGAAAGTCCATTTACACCGGGCAATCCAACCAGTGCTTGTCTCAGTGAGTTGAGCTCGACAAGCTCCATGACCTCTTCCACGAACACCTGAGAAGTTTATACTTTATTTGTGCTACTCAAGAGTCAATCCATAGATTAGGCCATCAAGAACTCAAAATATCTGAGCTGAACTACCTTTCTGGTGTCAATGTCCACTTCATTGGGTAACCTAAGCGATGCCGAGTAAAGCAAAGATTCATAGACAGTGACATGAGGAGAATGAATATCATTTTGTTCACAGTACCCAGCTATACGTGTAAAAGTTTCGTGCTTCTTTGGGTATCCAGATACAGTGACGATTCCTTCAATATAACCTCCAGTTTTTCTACCAGCCAAGACGTCCATGAAAGTTGTCTTACCAGCACCACTAACACCCATTAAAGCTGTGAGAACCCCTGGCCTAAAAGCACCACTAACTCCTTTCAGAAGCTCAAGTCGGTTGTTAGTAACTCCTTCAACTTTCATTTCCTGAAAGAACCAAATGAATTGCTATCAACATTTTCAGATGTGTAAGAAACATACTGGTTTTATAGGGAGTGCTTTGATATGATGAAGGCAGAATCAATGAACATTAACCATCATGCTTCAAGCATTGTCCTAGCATCTAAGGGCAGTAATGTTATGTGAAAAGGGACACTCCCTACATTTATAAGCCTGATATTGGCTTAAGATGCTCGCAACAAGCTTATAATAGCAAAAGAGTGTGTATCATACTAACTAATCAGAAATAACTGAATCATGGAGAAATTTCGGTAACAATAACAGTTACACAAGAACATGACACATACTTGAGCTCACAATATTGTAGCTACCGAATAAAATTTTCATGATTATTTCAGAGGTACGGATGTATAAAGCTTCAGTTTTTTCTGCAGTATCCATCATAGTTAAACTGGATTGCAAGACTGGCTTGGTTTTGGTCTATTAGGCTATTTTGATGTTCATAGTATCTCATTGCAGCCAGAGGACACAGACGAAATTCGTATGAGTATAGAACTATAAATCGGAAATTTAAACAGACAATATATGTATCTGAAATTCTACGGAGTTTTAAGTACACCATGTATACAGGCATCTATAAAAATCAAGAATCATCCTCATTACTTACCGCGTCTAATTAGTTAAAAGACACTGTTTTGTTAAACACATATTTTCTCTAAGCAAAATCAAGGCTTAGATGTTATTGTTGCTGTTGCAACTTCAAAAAGCTATTAAGGAAAAAACATAAGAAACAAGAGGTTTATTCAGTCAAGCCTATAAAACCTTCACAAACTCTAGAAACTGACCTGGGGCATGTCCACTGAGTATCTGATATCATCAAAAGTCAGTGCAAGAGGATCAAAGGGCAGAAGCATTCCCTTTTTTCTCCCTGCTTCAGCCTCACTACCTCTACCAACTCTAGGGGACATCGATCCATCCTTTATTTGGTCTGCATGTTTTGAGATCGATTACGTAGGTGAGAAAAATTTTGAACATACATATAGTACAAAGAAGTACAATCATGCTAGACTTACTAGTGGAGCACAAACCTGTGGTGATGTTCTTCCCCCTAGATGATAGTTCAGCTAGTTCACCAGTCTTGCTAGCATTTCTCTCAGACAAACTTTTGTCAGAGAGAATTGGCTGAGTTTTCTCGATTGCTGCATGAAGCTTACATATCATTAGGTTGGATAAATTATTCATTATAGCAGCGAAAAAATATGGAGTAACAAAGACAGTCTAACGTATACTCACGTTTAAGATAGGTCAGAGCCAAAGTGTAGAAGAAATTAAAAAGAAAAATGTAACCAACCAGGGCTCCAACCCCAATCCAATACCATTTAGGTTCTGTAAACATTCCACGAGATCGCAGAATTAATATTCCTAATGGCTCTGTTGATCCAGATGTAACCTGAGGCAGCAGCAAGGAGAAATGTAATGCTGGTAATATGAACAATTCCAGAAAAAAATGTTGAACCACTGTTACAGAAAAAACGAGTGACGAGTGCTTACTTTGTTCCAGCTCTTTCCTAAAAATTCATTCACGGCAATGGCATTCTGGCCATACATCATAGGAGAGATCCAGTAACCCCATATCCACCATCTCTTTATGTTATCTGGTACCAGAGGTAAGTTAATGAGTAAAGTATCTTAATCATGAACCAAGACAATAAGACATATAAATGCAAAATGTATTCTCCTCTTGATAACCCCTTTTTACCATGTGACAAAATAAATCCACCCAATATGAGTACTATAAGCAGTGCAAATGATCCAAATGTGTTTGCGATGATCATGTTCCTTCCTAATGATCCCATGAGTCGAAACAATCCTGAAGCCATCTGACTAATGCATACAAGCAGAAGATACAGCCTGAAGAATCTGCATTCACGCAAATACTTGATACATGAAAGAAGCATTTTCGACGTGACAAATCAAATGACAGACTTGGTATCATATGAATGCTACCTGCCAACATTTGGATCAAATCCAATGACATAGTAAGTCAAACCCACCCAAATAGCGGTTTCTGTCAGTGAAATTGGAATCTTAAGAACCCAAGTGGGCAGAGCATAAGCCCATGCCGGAAAGAATAGAAGATCACGTTGCTTGTAAAATACAGGAAGCTTCATAATCGTGAGGGAAAGCTCCGACAACCCATTGAACATGATCATAACAAGAGTGAAAAAGAGAGCACCCATGAGAAGGCCTCCATCAGTAACTGTGTCTTTATGAATTTTTGTTCTCAGAAACAAAGTCATTGTTACTATTGCCATCAAGATAACCTGAGTTTGAAGCAGAACAAATAGATGAGGTGTATGCAACTATAAACAAGAGTTTAAGGAACAGTAGTTAAGTGCATAAATTTTCATTCAATCATAATGATTTCAAAGATTAAAATCTTACGTACTTTTATCATGGCAAACACATAGACGAAAGAATTCCTTCTCATGAGCAGAAATTCTCTTGACATGCAGGCTTTCAAAAGTTCCACCCTGCTGATGCCATACTTCTCAGTACTTAAAGCTGCAGGATGACTCTTGGACTTGTCAAATGGAACAGCAAGGTCATCACCTAGTTTCATTCCAACATGAAATGATCGAAAAGCATCAGCGAATCTCTTGACAGAAACAAATGTATATGGCTCATCACGGTCTGCCCAATACTGCTCTTGATCTTTCCTCGATGTCACCTGGAGTTTTTCCATAAAGAAAACAACATTAAATGAAACAATAAAGGTGTAAATCCAAAGAATGGTAAAATGACAAAGGTGTGATGCAAATGTACTTCTTGTAAGAAGTCAGCAACTCCTTTCCTCGCAGGACATTTGAAACCCATGGTTTCAAAGAATTCCAGTACATGTTCCCGAGGTCCTTGATACACAATTTGACCATCAGACAAAAGAATAATGTCGTCAAATAAATCGTAAGTTTCTGGTGCAGGTTGCAGAAGTGATATCACAGCAGTTCCTTGCAGTATGTGAATGGATTGCTTAAGAGAATTCACAATCTGATAGGTTGTTGAGCTGTCAAGACCAGTGGATATCTCATCCATCAGAAAAACTTTCGACGCTCCAACCATCATCTCTCCTGTATCAAATGATGTCCAAGTGCACATGAGAACTTCACAAGTTGAACCAACACTTTTTCACGCGCTTAGGATGTGATTATACTCAAATATCAATGTTTGCAATCAAACTTAGCTCTAAACTATAGATATTAATAATTGAAGTATTTGAAACAGCACTAACAGAATAACTTAGCTCTAAACTGTTAATGAATTTACCTGTTGTTACTCTCTTTTTCTGTCCTCCGGAAATGCCTCGTATCATTTCATTCCCAACAAGGGTATCAGCACATGCTTCAAGTCCCAGAATCTAGAAATTAAACAAAGTGGCAAAAAGTAGGTTGGTGGAACTAGCCATTTCTGTAGCAAGCAATACATATTGAAGACATTCTGATTATCTTCAAGGCTGAGCATCTTACCTTCATGATGTAGTCAGTTTTAACATTGCCCGCTTGACCTTCTACTGCCGTGGCCTGCGAGTAAATTAAGAGTGTATCATTTCCGAACTGATTGATGGCACAATTCAAATACCATCTAAATGCCAACAGCCTTCGTGTAACATAATACTCAAACCTTCATTATAATGTCAATGTCAGGGTCCGGCTTAATATTTGCCTCCTTTTCTCTTCTCGACAGTTCTTCAAGCATGTCTGGTAGTTATCAGAATCAAGTAAAATTAATAAAGCAACCTTAACTAAGAAGTAAGAACTGCAAGCCAAAAGATGTCAGGAAGATGAGACTGACCATGACGAGCGCCAACTCCTTGGCATCTAGCAGAGAAAGCCAGAGTTTCTCTGACTGTTAATTCTCCAAGGTGAAGATCATATTGACTAATGTAAGCAGAAGTCCTCCGTGGAACAAACTCATGTAGACCATGCCCGTTGTATGCAACGGTTCCAGAAACCTGTTAACTCAGAAATAAGACTTGATGCATCAACAAAATGTAAAGCACAGATGTAGTTAGTTCCCTCACTTTTAGATCAGAATCAAGTTTTCCAGCCAGGGATAGGAGTAGAGTTGTTTTCCCCGAGCTCGGAGGGCCTAGAAGCAATGTCATTCTGCAAAACCAGAGATCAAAATACAAACAATAGAACTGGAATATACCATCCAGGCATATCTTCGACACTTGTCACGAAAATTACCTCCCCGGCTTGATAATTCCACTGACATCATGAAGAACAGGGAATAGCTTCTTCTGATTTGGAAGGACATGAACATAACCCAACAAGCCCTTCAAAAGAAGCGCACAGTAATTAAAATCTCAACGGAAACAACGAAGAAAGCGCGATGAAGAGCAATCCATTACCTCAATCAAATTCGCGCAGAAGTTGAGTAACGAAGGCAGAGCTCTGCTGCCAACATAAGCGTCTGCTTCCACACTAAGATGCTCAAACCGAACTTCAACCGTCGGAAGATGAATCCCAACTCTGCAGAGTCAACACCAAGAGCTCAGCGCACACAATTCAAAGCCACAGCCAAAATGAATCACACTGCAATACCTGTCAGTTCTCTGCTTAACATTGAGCAAGAACCTCTCGTTGTCGTCTTCGGCGAATTTGAGTTGCCTCTCCAGAACGATCTTCCTCTCCGCATGGCCGAGATTTCTGACATCAACCTCCCTGGAAATGCCCTGATCACCTTCAGTTAAAATGCCCGTCCGCAGACGAACATAGGTGGGGAGTCTCTCTATGGAAGCCCACTTCAATGCTTCTTCATCGTCATCGTCCTCTCGACGAGAAGATTTCGAGAAGATGTCGGTGCCACTGTTTCTCCATACGTTTGAACTGTTCAACTGCAAGCTGCTGATTCTATAGATTTCGCTACCCTCCATTGTGAAAACAGCAAATCAGTTTGCTGAAGAAGAATGTTGAGAGTATATCACCTTCTTATCTACACCTGAGCATACATACTACTGCTAAATAGCTAGCTGAACACGTGAAGGTAGAATCTGTTAGAAGCAGTTATGTAGGATGTACAACAAGGAGAAGTCAAATAAGGAAAAATCAGCAATTAGCAACCGTGATGGCTGTAGAGGTTTCATTGTATCTTGTTGAAACTTGAAAATGTTAACGGGGCACTCCTCTGTGCTTAATGTTCTTCAGTCAATTATTTTACAATTTTTAAGAGATGCGCTTAATCATGACAGATTCTTTCTGCTTTTACTTTAAAAAAGTATATGTTTTCTATCTTCTATTTTAAAAAATAAATACTTTTAGCAGTTAATCAGACACGTTTAACAAAATGCTTAGGTGAGTTTGGTGGAGATGTCCTCATAAACAAAGATAACCTATTTAAAAAGCTAAGAAGAAAATTGAGTTTAAAAATTAAAAAGTTTAATATATTGACGACAATGATTCCTTTTTTTAAATTCTTTTAAAAAAATGTAACAATTTTTGTAAAACTGATCAAAATGAAGAAGTGTTTAAATTTAAGAAATTATAGATGTATCATGTAATTTAGAATTATGTAAATAAAATTTTCCACTAAATTTGTTTGAAGAGAAATACTTTCTCCATCTCAGATTTATTTGTACCACAATCATTATTATGTCATTCAATAAATATGTTTGACCATTAATATGTTTACGTACGTATGATAACGTTAAATGAAAAGTTGATATGGAGAAATTATTTGTTACGACGAATTCAATAGTATCATTTATTGTTGTTCATATATCTATTCAAACATGCGATCAAATAAGTAATAGTGTTATAAAAGTAAAAGTGCAAATATAGTTGGGATGGACGAATACTTGTGAAGAGAGGAAGCATAGTTTATGAAGTGGATTGCTATTATTAGATTAAGCCCTGTATTTATACTGAAAAATACTTTATTTATTTAATTTAAAAATTAAATAAATATAATTTGTAAATAATTTTCAAAACCCCCTAGCTAGAATCCCTTTCCTTTTTCAGGAATCCTCTTACCATCGCCAAAAAAATGACTGTGAATTTTCTCTTTGTCAGAATCCATTTAACGTCGCTGCTAAAATACCCAGTCACGACCACTATTCCCAGCCAACCTCTTCACCTTCACCGACCACTATTCCCATCCCACGACATCTCCGACGTGCCAAAACTCAGCTATGACGGTGGTTCTCGAGTGGTGGTTCTTGAGCAGAGGTTCTCAATCAGTGGGTCATCAACGGTGGTTCTTGAGTGGCAAAACCCAGCGACGGTGTGGGTTGGACGAGAAGTATCACTGGCGAGACTCGGTGAGAACTAAGAGTGGCGAGGTTCGGGCGAGAACCTCCAACGATGAGGCTCAAGCAAGAACCACCAGTGGAAAGGCTCGAAGAGAATCAACGGTGGCGTGGTTCGCAAGAGAATTAGTGGTGACGATGAGAGGAGTTGAGGACGGGAAGGGGAAGGGTTGGAGACTGAGTGACGGGGAGGCGATGAGGCTGGGCATGGAGGGGATTTACCGGTGATGGGCCAGAGTTGGGAGGGAGAGCATTTATAGGTGACTGGCATGGATCCGGGAGGGAAGGTTCGGGCGACTTGGGAGTGGCGGGGAGGTAGGTGGTTCGGTGGTGGCGTCGTTGATGATTCAGTGGTGGCTCCGACAAGTGGAGAAGAAGTTGTTTATATTTCATTTTTCAATAAAATTTAAATTAATATTATTTATGTATATGTATTTAGACGTGAACTAGTAAAATACATGATGTGATTTATCAATAGTATAACTCTATATACTTCAATAAGTGCACATATAACCCTGAAATAATTCAAAATACAAAAGCAACCCTAACTACTTAACAAAAGTGCAAATATAACCCTAGAGAGTATATCCCGGCATTGATTGATTATTTTTTGCTGTTGACCGACTAGAAATGACCAAAATATCTTTCGGGAAAAATGCAAAGATTTGAAAGGCAAAAATGTTCGTCGTTGTTCAGCCACCACCGCCACTGCTACACTACCTCACCACCGCGCCTCCGTCGCCCCACCTCCACCACCTCTGCTGCTACCTCCTTCGCCACAAGCTTGCTACCGCTCTGTCACCATCACCAGCCAATCCAACCACCACCCCACCCACCGCCGCCACCGTGTTCTCTTCCCTCTGAGTTCTCTTCCCACCATCCAGTTCATACCATAAACCCTAACTTCCCACCGTCGACGCTGTCGCCCCATATCTTTCAAGCCCGACTCTCCCACCGATGATGCTAAATCCCTGCCGCTTGCTGCGGAAGCTCCCCTTCCCTCCCGCCAGGCATTCAAAAATCGTTGTATCTAATGAGCGCGTGGAACTAGTTGTAGGCCCACCCCACTTCACCACCACTACCCAACCAGCTCCGCCTCCACCCCCGCCGCCACCACCCTTTCCCACCACCACCAGGCCAGTTCCTCCCCCACCCCCATCCCCACCAACCCTAGCTTCATCATAGAATGGTGGAATTGGTGAAATTTTGACCGGAGTTAGCTAGGGAAGAAGAAAATGGAACTAGGGGTGAACATATAACGATTTAGGGAAGAAGAGAGAAGTAGGGATGAGCAACGAAAGAAAAAGAGGGAAGAAGAGGGTGAGCAGAAATGGGTTAGGATTAGGGGCATAATAGTTAATTTATGTTTTGAAAAAAAATCTTTAATTTTTTAAAAAAGGTAAAAACGTATTTTCAATCAAATCCGACATTAAACTACCGAAATGGGTAAAATTGCATGTACACTTAGGCCTTGTCCAGTTCAACTTAGTTCAGCTCCAATCATGTCAACTCAACTTTTTTCAACTGTTCTCAACACTTCTCAGTTTCTCAACTATTCTCACCTTTTCTCAACTGTTCTCATCTCTTGTCAACTTTTCTCAACTCAGTTCTAATAATTTCTTATTGTTTACTTTCATCTCCATTCAAATCTTTTTAATTTAGAAAATTCTTTAATCTATTTTGAATTATTTAATTCTATAATTACATCATAAATTTATATTATGTACTCCCTCTGTTTCATTGGATGTGACAAACTTTCCTTTTTAGCTTATTTTTGAGAATTTTGCACACTTTCTTTTTATGGCAAAATTCCTTCAATGTCATCCATTCATTCTACTTTTCCCTTTCTAAATTTAATTACATCCACTCATTTCATTTATCTAAATCCAAGCACCTAATTCTATTGTGCCACATCTAACGAAACAGAGGTAGTATTAAAATTTTAAATAAATTATTTAAATCACATGCTATTATTTATATAATAATTTATTGCTAATTATTAA
>JAULKM010000009.1:7581056-7603725 GCA_032355605.1 Rubia tinctorum
TTATAAATGTATTTTTGAAAGGTACGGCGACGACCTCCTAGTAATACTTCCACCTAAAAACTTGAGCAAGCTCTGGATGAGTCATGGAATGGGTCGTCTCCCCTAGATGAAATCTCACAATCTTCCCTCTAAACCTATTAGTGTCCCTTGAGACATTAGACAAAAACTCCAGGGTGTATCTAGTGTAAGTGAAGGCTGCTACCTTAGTAAACTCCTTCACCCCAATCCTCCTTTGGAGCACCCGGACTGGTTTGTAAAGTTTGAATTCCTTGAGGATTCTCTCATTTACAAACTTTGTCTCTTGGATGGGACGCCCAACAAGACGATCACACCGCTCTTGATGCTCTATGCAGAGTGTAGTCAACCCCATGAAAGGTACACTAGAGGCATGATGGATAATCTAGCACAAACATAGCACCAGCAACAAGAATAGTAAAATTCTCTACTAAATACCCCAAACTCAAAAATAACTCTCCCAAAATAGTCTAATCACGCACACTAAAAACCCAAAACTCAAAAGATCTCAAACATGCAAGCACCCAAATATTCCAAGAAATTCACAAATCCAAATTTCCCAAAGAGCAACTTAGCCAAGTACCTCAAGTAGATATTGGGGTCGAATTCTTGTGAAATTTTTTCTTGAGAAGTGTGCGGAACTCCTCCTAGCCCAATTTGCAGCAATCTTCAACACCTGGAATGGACAAAAAATTGAGTTTTTGGGAGAAAACTTGAGTGAGGGCCGAGCTGGTCTTTTGAATTTCTCGGAAGAATCTTGATGTTTCTGGGAAAATTAATCAATGGGTTTTGTTTTTCTCGGAAAGACATAGATTTTGGTATTAATTTGAGGTACCTTTACGGAAGTATTTATTTTTGGCAAATTTTTAGTTTACAAGAGGAGAAGGGTTGAGGAGCTCGAAAGTTTGAAGAGGAGAGAGAATATGGAGGTGAAGAACAAGGGCTGGCACACGGGGTTTTATAGGTGGTCAGGTTATTTTTTATTGGGTTAGTTTGGTAGCTGTGAGGATCCCGAGGCAGGCCTAGTGCTGACACGTGGCACCTTGTGTCAGCGCACGAAGCCTCATGCTGGCTCATGTTAGCTCATATAGGCACGTTCTCCTTCGTTCTATGGCACGTGCCAATGGCCTTATGTCGCCTTCCTAGCTTCATTCTGATGCAGCCATGCATGGGCCGTGTCGTGACATGTTGGTGCCGGCCTGCTCTAGCATGCTGCTTATTGGGATTCTCTCCTTCCAACCTTTTTCGTAAAATCTTTACATCCAAAAACATGAAAACCGAGAGTAGCACTATTTGAGACCAATATAATGACTAATAATCCCTAAAACACCATAAAAAATCAAATACATTTCCAAAAATTTACAATTACTTTTTAAATCTACTAATATAAAATAGAAAGCACTGTTTCTTTAGTGTCGTCCTCACGACTTATTATTTCATGTATTTTTGAAAATTAAGAAAAATGGTTTGAGGGATCACCAGAATCGGCATCCTTGATACTACCAACAACTACGTTCTTGTGAACGGGTCTCCACATTACCATTTGTTTGCCCATCACCTTGGGTGAAATATACCAAACATGTCTATCTTTCTCAATCGTAGATACATTTTTGTTGAGTTTGAGAGTAGGAAAGGGCTTAGGAGTTGCTAATTCCTTAACCCTCTTCCTTCTCCGCTACATGTTAGTGTTGGATATCATAAGCAAAGCATCTTTAATCACACTAGAAGAAACATGCTCATCAACAATTGCATCATCACAAGGTTCATTCAAGCAAGATAAAACATGTAAGGTCTCTTTATCGGGCAATAGCTTATCATCTTCAAGAATCTCATTTAGGCATTTAACATTTTCAATCATGCAAGAGTTTTCACATTGAGCAAGTTCATCACACAAAGTTATGCCTTTGCACATAAGAGAGGGAATATGTGAATCGTGCTTATATTATAAATATCAAATCCCACCACACCAATGTCATTCTCTAGGGTTAGTGTTCCCAAATGAACGTCTACTTTAGTCCTTGACATTTTAAGAAAAGGCTCCCCAATAAAATTGAGGGCGTACCACTATTGTGCACTATGTCAAGGACATAGAAATCCGCCGAAAATGCTAAATTGCCTACTCTAACCATTACATCCTTAACTAAACTTCTAGGGCTAGATTGGGAGTGATCGGCTAATTGGACAATTACCCTAGTTTCCTTAAGTTCACCTATGTATATGTTCTAATAAAGGTTAGAAGCGATCACATTGATAGATGCTACAAAATCAATTATACCATTTCCACCAATTTTCCACCTAAGGAGATAAGAATTGAAACATACCAGGGTCATCACATTTATTAGGCAAGTTCCTATGATTAACAGTAGTCACTCCCCTTATTTTCAATTTTTCTATCTTCCTAAATTGGTTGTTCATTTTCTTAGTGCATGCAAATTTCAAGAATTTAGCATAAGAAGGAACATGCTTAATCAAATCCCAAAGTGGAACGCTAACCTCAACCTTCTCAAACATCTTGCGATTGTGTTCATCGGTGGTTGCCACCTTCGGTCTTCCCCTAAGTGCACTAGGGAAAGGTGGTGGATAATTCACCCTCACCTCAGGTGCAGGAAGCTCCTTGACGGGATCCTCTTGTACAACCATTTCACACTCCTCCGGTCTTGTTGCTTTCCACAAATAAGTCATCTTCTTATAAGATTTCCTTTTCAGGATCGCGCACCTCCTTCCCGCTCCTTAGCTTCAAAGGCTCACATTTCTTGGATTGATCTCCGGTTGGGAAGGAAGTTTTTCGGAATTTTTAGCCTCAAGTCAGCTCACCAAGGTGGCAAGTTTTCCGACTTGGATATTAAGGTTTTGATGCTTGAAAAGGCCCTAGTTTTGAGATATTCAATCTCACGCTTTGTGCGCTTCGCAAAAACATCTTGTTTCTTAGTCAATTGGGAAATAGTCTCCAAGATTTATTATGGATCCAACTTGTAGAGTGAAGCGTTGTTGTTGAAAGACCCTTCGCCCCTTGGATAGGGTTGAGGTGGAGCTTTTCGCCTCTATTGTACTCTTGAACTTTATTTTCCTCACGCCAACAAAAGTTGGGATGATCGCGGTACCTAGGGTTGAAGTTGTTTGTGTAGGGGTCTTGCCTTTCACCTCCCCGGTTCACCCAGAACCCTTGTTGTTGTTGCCCCCCCTACCAAATTATTTCCTATTGCCACTATTTAAGTCCAATGTCTTCACTCTTTCCAAGTCTTCCACCATTTGCGGACAAGTGTCGAAGATGATCGAGACTACAAATGCCACAAACCTTGACTTGGTGAACTCTCCCCTTCATGAATTCCTTCATCACAGAAGCAAGTTATTGGACTTACTCTTCTAGATTTGGAGATTGAGACGGCTCATCCACGGTCTTCACTCGAGATCTCGTACAAAATTTCCTCATTCCATTGGCCATTTCTTCGAAGAGCTCCATTGGAACCTTTGGAATTTTGTTGGCGATTGAATTGTTGAACGCGGCATTCACCATTCGCATGTTATCATCACACAACCCCTCAAAGAAGTAGTATACCAAATCACCCTCCTTGAACGGATGATATGGACATCTTGCGAATAGCCTCTTGAATCTTTCCAATACTCGAGAGGGATTCATTTTCAAACTGGGATATATTGGAGAGTTGTTTCTTCAAACGCGCAGACTTGGAAGCTGGAAAGTATATCTCAAGAAATTTGCTCTTCCATCCAGGAGGTAATGCTACCGAGTGGAAGGTAGTACAACCAATCTTTGGCTGCATCCCGCAGTGAGAAGGGAAATGACTGCAAATTGTAGTCCTCCTCCAAAACTCCCGACGGCTTCATGTTGGTACAAACTAGATGAAACTTTGACAAGGGCTTGTTCGGATCTTCACCGACCATTCCATGGAAAGTTGACAAACACTTAATCATGTCGTTCTTGAGCTCACAAGTTACATTGGGTGGCAAGGGTGGGAAGACAATACACAGGGGTTGATTCTTCAAGTTATAAGCCATCAACTCCCTAAGTGTGCAATTATCTTCCGCTATTTCTACTGATTATTCAACTACAAAAGATGGTTCTTGTGGAACCCCCACTCTAGCTCTCCTCATCCTTCTTCTCTGATTACCTGCGTACTCCGTTAGATAGTGTAAAGCCTCTAAGTTCGTGGCACGGGTATGTACCATAAACTAGGAGCTAAAAATATCAAACTAAAAGAAACACTAGCAAAAGGATAACTATCACAAAGGCTCAACAACAAAAACCAATAAAAACAACACTAACTACTCAACTAACATGCTATGCAGGTTAACAACTAAACCTTTAGACTAACACCCCCGATAGTGGCATCGAAATTTAATCTCCCCCTCATGGAGTCTCTTTAATCAATCAATCATAATAGATCCACTAATTAAAAACCAAGAGGAGGAAGTTTCAAAGATAGAAATTTATACCGTTGTTCCCATCCTACTACTATTCTACCTATGAGGTAGATAGTGGTAAGACCGGTGTTGTCCATAGATATGTTAGGAATCTAAGAGTCAACTAAACATAGCCGCGATTGGGTCGTCAATCTGATCACATGTCAAGCATATCTAGTATTGCTAAAACAGGCTTTGGCGGGGAGGGGTGGGGGTTTACTAACAACTACTAGCATGCAAATCACAAGAGAATAAACTATGTAAACTAGCACTTGGGGAGTATTTGCGTAACATAATCAATGTTGTTTCAATCCTCGATTCCATCACATACAAGAACTACAAACCTATTCTAGTGTTTTGACAATTGGTGTAGTCGATGGTTAAACTTCCCCATACCTGTCACATAGGGTGCACATGTAATCTTCCATCGGCACCGCCTCCGTAATTAGTGGAGTGCAACAACGGCCCTGCCTATTATGCATATCTGATTCTCCCCACGCTATTACGTCCCGAGCACTACATCACGAATGCTTCTCCCTAGGCCTAAAAAGGCAAAGGGGGTGAAGCATCTTGTCGATGACTCTAGGGTTGAAAATTGCTAACCTTACTTTGCGACTATAGCTATCTCTATCTGTAATCCTTCGGGCCAATTTTCCAGCTAAGACTAGTGTATGGTCGATCGTAATGTTGACTTAGAAATCTACATGCAAGCACCCATACGGTTCCGGACTATTGTTACCCCAAGCACATCTAAGTTTCCCTCCTCGAGGGATATCAATAATTGCACCAACAGGAAGGTAGACTACGGTGTATGCCAATTTTAGTGTGACAATCATGCAATTAATAAGAACATGAAGAACAAGCCAACATAATAATCACAAACACATAGAAATAGGTAGATCTAAGGAAACTTACAAAACAAACATTAATTCATGAATATAAATACAAACCCCAAGTAACTTAACTACTCCCTAAGCATTGAACCCAAGTATTTCATTGGATTCAATAACTTTGGGCAAAAGAAAAATAAAGAGAAGAATAGAAAATATTTTAAAGAGAAGGAAGAGCTCCTTTCTCTCTCTACCCTAATCTTGAAGACTAAAAATGAGCATAAACTTAAACCCTAGTAGACATAGGTCTATATATATAGTAGTAAGGAATTGATCCTTGAAAATGGCCCAAAATAGGCATAAAAACCCTAGCAGTCACAATTGACACGGCCAACAGAAAATGACATGGCTATGCCAGCTGGAAGTCTCGTACTGGCGGGGGCCGCATGCCATGGAACGATCATGCAACATCATGCTCGCAAGGCCTACCCGGTTTGGCACGTGCCGTTGACTGGTACCCCATTTTGATCGTCTGATTACCGCCCCATGTCGTTTGGCGTGGAACGTAGGCTAAAATCACTTTTTGATCAGTTGAAAAGTGCAAGTCGTGTTATTCTTCCCACCCTGTGGGATGGTCTATGCGTTTGGGACTTGAAACGATGCAGACCATGTGAAACAACGCGGTCTACATCCATACTTAGCTGCTAGAGAAAATTAGAAGATAGGGCCGGCCGGTGCGACATTGTCCGTGCCAAGGGGGTATGACACAGCCTGTGTTGACTGGCACGTGCCATGCTAGCCACCTCTAGCACGTGACATGCTAGGTGGATTGGCCGCATTCCGGCCGGTTCAGCCAATTGATGATGCATTCCATTATTTACCTTTGAACTCCGATTCTACCTTTACCGGCTCAATCCCATCTACTACCACACATTTTGGTCTGTGGCTATATATCTATTACCATTCTTGCGAATGACCTTCAAATATCTTCTACCACCCTCGCAGATGGCTTTCTACAAAATGTTGTAAAAGTACTCACGAGCAAACAAAACATATTAACAAATGTGTCAAATGCATTGGTTAACGCATGTATAAAGATGCACATCAAATGACGAAAAAAGGCACACTTGCTCACCTTCGCAAAAAATGAGTTTACGACAATACATTGCAATACAGATTCGAGATGACCTTTAAGATTGAGTTGGTCCTTACTGTAGACAAGAATATCATTGAAGAAGACATTGACAAAGCGACGGAGGTATGGCCGATCATGGCAGCCTGGAAGGTTGAAGGAGTATTCGAAAGTCTAAAGGGCATTATGAGGAACTCTTAGTGGCCTTCATGAGTGATTTTTTGGATGTTGCGAATATCCATACAAATTTGGTGGTACTCGTACCATAAATCCATCTTCGAAAAGATAGTTTCGCCACCCAATTCATCGAGTAGCTCATCAATCATCGGGATTAGAAAATGGTCTTTTATGGTGATGGTATTGAGGGTGTGGTAATTAACACAAAAGCACCACATACCATCCTTCTTTTTTGCCAATAGCTCCGCCGAAGAGAACAAATTTGTATAGTGATAAATATAATTATCGTTCAACATGTTCTTGACTAACCTTTCCATGACATCCTTATAAAAGTAAGGATAACGGTACAGATGTACATTGACAGGAGTTGAACCAGGTTGTAGGAAGATTCGATGATCAACTGACCAAGAGGGTGGTAGTTCGTTACGTGGATCAAATACATTTTTGTACTGAGGTATTAATTCCTCTGATGCTACAGGAAATTTAGTCAAGTCTGGTGTGTTCTTCACCGGTCCTTTCTCAATGTCGGTGTGGGTAAGTGTGACCAGAGTAACTTCAAACATCGAGCTCATCGAGTCTTGGTGCAATAGAGCAGTTAACTGTGGGTAAGTGACTTGTTTCGAGGGTTTGATCATGCTACTTACTAGCTTGGCTTGCACCCCAGTCCAATGAAACTCTATGGTCAATGCCACATGAACATGAACACACAGACCCAAATTACGTAACCATTGGTTTCAAAGAACAATGTCCAGCCCCCATATTAGAAGAACAAATAAATCAACCGGGAAAAAGTATCCTTGGAGTCGTAGTGATACCTTAGGGCAGCAACGATCACACACTAAGTACTGTTCATTGCCATGTAAACCCAGAATCATTTTGTTGGTTCCCATGGGATGCCAAGCTTAGTCACCAAATCAACCTGTATGAAGTTGTAATTCCTGTCGTTTGTCAATTAAGACCTCTACACGTTCTTAACCAAGCATCGCGTGGAGTAAAAAAATATTTGGATTTTCCTGTTGCCGTAAGGCGTTGAGGCTCACTTCCAAAGGGCAAACAGGATATGTGTCTTCCTTAGAATCCCATGATACAATGGTGATTATAGTTATACTTTTCATCACAAGTGAAACACAAACCCTGCTCTCATTTAGCCTTCACCTTCGCTGGACTTAGACGCTTCACAGGTAGGCGATGCTCATTAGATCCCGCGGGAGTTGGTACAACCGATTAGAATCTGGTGGTGCCTATTCCTAACCCATACATTGGTGATGAAGGCATGACGCAGGTGCCGATCAGAAGTCCTGGATCCCCACCTTTGCCAGAAGAGCTGGCACGGGTCCAAAAATCTTCACGACACGGACTGGTCAACTAGCCATTGTGACGCTCTTTAAATAGCTGCGATTTCATCATTTATTTCAAAAGTGATGGCGGAGGGTGTAATAACAACTCGCGATGAATCTCAGGTTTCAGCCTCCAAATCCAAAAATTCATAAACAGAGAATTAGATATTCTAGTGGTGCGCTACATAGGAGCTTCAAATTCATATCGAAATTGAGCAAGTGTACCTATTTGGGTCAGTTTGGATATGCGACATGGGGTCCTCCTAAACTGACAAACAAAATCGATCTCAAAGTTGCATAAAAAATGTGTCCCAGGTGGTGAGACCGCCTTCTTGTTCCCTCCTTTGAAACCACGTCGATGCTCCACCATCGAGATGGAACGAGATGGCCGAGTGGGGGGTGTCCGGGGGAATACGATGAAGATTAAAGAAATTCTCAATCTTGTATACCCAATCATCCACATCGGTGCCATCGAAGAGAGGAGCATTCATTCGAAGGGTACGCAGTAGGAAATAAACATCGGTGACCACAACATCGGTGATCGGATGGTGGAGATTATCGACGACCGGGGAAAGATTGGTCGCCGATGAAGAAGGATTGATCGCCGTATACGAGATGGAAAATGCCCGATATGGTCACTGCGGTGAGGATAGCTGTGAAATTTGAGCGACTATAGACGAACGGTGTTCCTCGAGAAACGATATGCGTGTTGACGCTGCTCATTGAGTTTGGCATGAGAAATTTCCCAAAATTTAGCCTCCATGGATTGTACCAGGGCAACTACGTCTTCTTTCTTCATGGTGAAGAAACTTGATGAAAGCACCAGTGATAGAACAATCAGAAAAGAGAAGGTTCTATTAAAAAGGGGTACATTTCGAGAGGTCTCAATCTCCAAATTGATGCACAAATACAATCATATTTTTCGTATCCTCACATGGGCTCGTCCCTACTACTTATAACTAACTTTTCGCCATAGTAGAAGGAATATCCAGCTCACAATTTACCTCACAAAATCAGTTAGCCACATGGGCGCTTTCTTGGCTCTTCTAACCCTTCCTTGTGTTGCCTTTGAGCTTTGGATTGAAAGAGACTCTCTTTCTTCCACTTGAGCCCACTCCCCTATCTTTTGGTCCAACTCTAAACCAGCCCACGTATCACATTGATTTCAACGAACAGAACCTTACGAATTCACCGAATACAACGACACTGGTAGACCAAACCTTATGAATTCTCTCGGCGTTGTTTAACCAATCTTGTCCGCCAATAAATCCAGTTCATCTCCCGAAGATGGCAAAACCTATGCCCTTTGACGCCCTCCCTGGAATAACGAAGAAAACAACCCCCTTCTACGCCACTCAAATCCAATTCTCGGCGTATTGGAATTCTATGCGACGGTGAGGAGATGCGAGGACGATGCGACGGAGAGGAGACGACAATGGCAATGCGATGCGTGACGACATCATCTCCAACTAGGGTTTTCCGGAGAAGAAAGAACTTTTATTTTGCAATTCAGTTTAAAATTGACCTTGGAAATAAAGATATTGTATTTTGACCCAAGTTTGACCAACTTTTATTTTATGATTCCATATTGGCTATTCAGCCACGGGTCTCACCGTGAGACTGGACTGACTCATTTTATTAACCCCCAGTATAATTTTCTAACAAAATACATAGTAATCGGCTTCATATGGACATCAGAAGTATTCTATTTTATATGGAGGTCAGGTCATTGACCTTCCTTTCATATGCAATATTTTACTCGTTTAACACAACAGGACCAGAAACTATACTAGAGATTCTCACGTCAACTGAGGTTCAGGCAAAACAAAAAGAAACTGCATCTGCAAGATTGCAACCTTGTATAACACTAGTCATTCAAGAACTCAAGAGCTGGTTTACATTGATTCTGTATTGACAAAATTTTCCTGATAGTTTACACTATCGTTTCTGAAAGTTAAATGTCTTGATTGAGTAAGCAAAGATGAAACCAAAGAGCACAGCTATTCCTACATGAATGAGTGCAACATATCCGATGAAGTCTTGTTTGAATCCGAAGTATGTATGAATGAACTCCTTCACTGTTTCACCGGTCTCAAGCTCATCTTCAAAATCTCCAAACTGTGAAACAACTAAACCGTACAGTGTCCAAGAAACCGGGCAAGCATAATAGTACCATCTCCACCACACTGGAATCCTCTGTGGAAACAAAATGTTGAAAACAATAAGTGACTTTGTTGTATGACAACCCAATCCATTGCTAACCATATGAGGGAGTTTACTTACAGTTTTTGGAACTATGAATCCTGAGAAAAGGTTCCAAATTGCATAGAAGGCCGATGAAACAATGGCCGCGATATTTGCATTTGGAGTAAATCCCACCGTCATCATCCCATAGTAGGTGAAGTAGAGTAGAGTCAGAAACATGAAAAATATGTACCAAAAGAACTTGGCCACTGTCCAATCGAAGCCAATCATTGCATATACTATGATTCCATAGATCAAGGTTTGAATAAAGTTATAAGGAATCTCTATCACAACCTGCATGATTTAAGGTTTAACAAATGAAACAATCAAACTTCTTCTTAGCATGAAAAAGTTGAACAGAAAGGAAGTGTTTTTATCAGACACAGTATGTTTCTGTCAAGCAATTACCTGTCCAAAAGCGTATGGCAGAGCAGAATACATCCCCGCGGCTCTTTCCCTGTAAAAAACAGTTCTCTCAATAGCCACAACTGGCTGTACTGATGTAGCATTTTGCACTCCAAGAAACAATACAGCAGCATACATGGAGCCCATCGCATTGAAGATGTCTTGTTGCGTCCGCCTGAATTTACATTTTAAGAAAACTTAAAGAGTCTCTAAGAAACAACCACAAACAAATGGGAGCCTCTTCGATCCATATTTACCTCTTTGATCCAATGTCCCAGAAAATTGCTCCGAACATTATGGCTATGAAGCTTGTAAACAGAAACCTGATTGCTGAATACGCTGGATTTCGCCAGTATGATAAGTGCTGTTTCCAGAGGCATGCCATGCATTGGGTGAAGAAAGATTGGGAGTACTGACTAGGAAAGTGTATATCTCTCGTGCCTGGTGCAGGCGAACTGAGCTCCTTGATCAGTTCTTTGTTTCGCCTGAAATAGAATTATTTTCGTTTAGGGAATGGAAGTAGGAAGTAAGCTATTCAGTCCCTTAGAATTTGACACGAGATGATACATACCTGTATAGACCTGAGCTTTTGTAAACTTCTGCAAAATTTATGCCTAAGGCTACTTCCTGTGGTGATGCAGTAACTTCTAACATCCAAGTGGCAGGGTTATAACCATCTTTGATTTTACTGACTCCATTGATATCCTGTTAGAGAAGCTCTAATAAGTAACACATTGCGAAAATAATGATTTAGTGATCAGTTTTACCGGTACTAATGCTTACCTCAAAGTACTTGATTAGATGAGCAGAATGGCGTCCTAATGGACCAACATATACCTCCTCGCCACCTCGTTTTAAAAGCAGAAGCTGCCAACTGACTGTTACTACTTCCAACCAGAAACAGAATCAAAAAAGCGATTACGTAACCAAGAAGTATTTCTTACCTCATCAAAAGCATCAAAAATGTCGATGCTTGGCTGATGGATGGTGCACACCACAGTTCGTCCAGTATCCACCGTGTTCCTCACTGTTCTCATCACAATGGCTGCAGCCCTGGCATCCAGCCCTGAGGTTGGTTCATCCATAAATATAATGGATGGATTCGCGACAAGTTCAACTGCAACAGTTAGCCTTTTGCGCTGCTCGGTTGAAAGGCCATTTACTCCAGGCAATCCAACAAGTGTTTGCCTCAAAGGAGTCAACTCAATAAGCTCCATCACCTCTTCCACGAACATCTACATGATTAGAAGAATCAGAATATGGCGACAAGGTTGCTGTAATGGACAGAAATTGAGATCAATGGTCACCTTTCTAGTTGCTGTGTCTACTTCAGGTGGCAATCGCAGCCACGCAGAGTACATTAAGGACTCCAGAACAGTGACATTTGGAGAATGAATGTCAGTTTGTTCACAGTATCCTGCAATTCGAGCAAAAGTTTCTTGCTTTTTTGGGTAGCCGGATATACAGATCCGTCCTTCGATATATCCACCCGTTTTTCTTCCAGCCAGGACATCCATCAGAGTGGTCTTGCCAGCTCCACTGACACCCATTAGAGCTGTCAAAACTCCTGGCCTGAAAGCACCACTCACACCTTTCAATAGCTCAAGTCGATTTTCAGTAACACCCTGAGCTTTCATTTCCTGCAAGCAAAATTAACCATCAGTGAACCAGTCATGTTAAAATAAGGCCATCAAACACGGAACCATATGAAGTTTAGATCAGCATGGCAAAATGCACGATGAAGTAAGCATTTCATGTTAACACTTGTTTAAAATAAGGACGAAAATGAGAGAATTCGTAAGGTACCAATGGCATATCAACTGCATAATGGATATCGTCGAAAGTGATAGCAAGGGGTTCAAAAGGTAGAACCATCCCTCTTCTGTTTTGCCTGGCCTCATTGACACTGCCCACTCTTGATGACATAGACCGAGAAGAAACAGTCCTTCCATCTCCGTTCTCCATTTCTACAAAGTTACACAACAGTGGCAATGTTAGTAACTGCTGCATTACCTGCATGCAATACACTAAGTTACAATAGCTCAAATCTGACAGAGGTTCACTAATGTAATGTACCATAAGTGCTCTTCCTTCTTGAAGACAACTCGAGAGGATTGTTCCTTTTTCGATCAAGACTCCCTTCCGGGTTTTCTTGAGGTACAGCTGCACGAGTTTTTCCAAATGCTGCAAAAGACATCCAAGATTATTGAGTTGGCGGAGCTGTTTCGACTTACAAGTGCCAGGTAAATAAATTGATATGCATATAAGGCTGCTTACGGTTCAGATAAGTTAGAGCCATGGTGAAAAGGACATTAAAAAGTAGCAATTCTCCAACCAAAGCTGCTGCTCCAATCCAGTACCATCGCGCTTCTGTGAATATACCACGGGACTTTAAGACCGATACACCTAATGGTTCTGTGCCATTGGGAAGGACCTGTAAGACATATCAAGGTATATTGATCAAGTAAACTCGAATCGAGTACTCTTAACTGTAACCAAAATACAAGGTTCTTACATGACTCCAGCTTTTTCCTAGGAACTCATTGACACTAACAGCAGTCTGGGCATATGTGAGGGGAGAGATCCAGTAACCCCATATCCACCATTTCTTGATGTCATCTAGTCAATACAAAGTAAAATTCAGTACCATTTCTTGTGCACACACATGTAAGAGACACTGACACAAACTAAAATGCAGCTCTACCTTTTGATATTATGAATCCTCCGAGAACAAACACCGTGACCAATGCACACGAACCAGCTGTGTTTGCAACTATGACGTTCCTTCCTACTCCTGCTATGAATCGGAATAGCGCTCCAGCCATTTGATTAATGAGAACAAGCAGTAAGAAGTGTCTAAGAAACCTGCAATGAATTAGACACTCTCAGCCGTTAGATCTCCATTGATTTAAGGAAACAACCTAAACTCCAAGGTGTTACTGTACCTCTGAATGTCGGAATCAAATCCAATGGGATAGTATGTCATACAGAGCCATATGGCGGCCTCAGCAAATGTTATCGGGATCTTCAGAATCCAAGTGGGCAGTGAGTACGCCCATGCAGGGAAGAAAAGGAGGTCGCGCTGTTTGTAAAATACAGGAAGCTTCAGGATGCTTAAGGCCAGCTCTGAGAAGCCGTTGAACATGATCATACAAACTGTGAAGAACAATGCTCCCACGAAAATGCCGCCATCAGCCAATGTTCTCTTGTGCATGTTAGTCCGTAGAAACACGGTCATGGCTAGGAAGGCCATTAGGATGAGCTGCAACGAATGTGAATTATACATAAACCGCGCTTGGATTAAGGATATGGAATAACCATATCAATGAAACTTACTTGTGACATCTTGAATATGTAGACAAATGAATTCCTCTTCATAAGCAGGAACTCTCTAGCTGTGCAAGCTTTCAAGAGCTCCTTCTTGCTGGCGCCATACGTTTTGGTGGTTAGCGCGGCTGGATGAGACTTGGCCTTATCAAACGGAACAGCAAGCTCATCACCTAGCTTTCGTCCCACGTGAAATGACTGAAATGCTTCTGAAAACTCTGTAGAAGTGATGAAATTGTAAGGCTCGTCTCTGTGCGCCCAATACTGTTCTTGATCTTTCCTTGAGGTCACCTGTTGTACATTCATACACCCTCATCGATCGTCAGTAGTTCATTTCAATAAATATTGGATTAACTCTGCATTAATTACCTCCTGTAAGAAATCAGCAACTCCCTTTCTCTCAGGGCACTTGAAGCCCATGTAATCGAAGAATTCTAACACGTTTTCGCGGGGACCTTGGTACACCGCCTCACCATCAGATACGAGGATTATGTCATCGAACAGGTCGTAGGTTTCCGGCGCAGGCTGCAGCAGCGATATTACGGCAGTCCCTTCAAGAATATGAATTGATTGCTTGATTGAGTTCACAATTTGGAATGTGGTTGAACTGTCCAAGCCTGTAGATATCTCATCCATGAAAAGGGCTCGAGCTGGTCCGACCATCATCTCTCCTGCACCAGTTTTGTTTGAATCAATCTTTGCTCACCATCACTTGCTATGTAACTGTTACAATTTCATAGTACCAGTTCATAACTACTTTTTAAAATGTTCACAGTACCGGTAATAACAACTACTTCCTGTCTTTGTGACTCTGTCTACTCATTCCACGATCCAGATCATGTTAAAAGTTAAAACTAGTGTCAATAATGTCTCCTCCTTTCCATATGATTTAAACTGAAATACTCCCTCCTCTCTGTATTTGCTTTATGCGCTTAAATATAAGTCGATGTAAAAGGTGGATAAAATTGAATTGAAAAGGAAATAAAATAAAATGAAGGAATGAAATTCAAACAATCTTTGCAAAAGAGAAAGTGTGTCAATATAAAATAAACAAAAAGGAAGAAAAGTTTGTAAACACAGTGATGGCAAAATGTCGTGATGACAAAAATCAATTGGGCAAACATACTATAATGGAGAGCGCAAATTGCTATTATTATAACTTAAACAACATACTGCGTAGTACTCCCTCCGTCCCAGCAGAATTGGCATGTTTGCTTTTTCAAAGTCAAATTTGATAAACTTTGACCATTAATATAAATTAATATACATATAATAAATATATCATGTGAGATATGTATGAATTCATCTTAACATAAATTTTCTAAATATCAATTTTTTATGCGGAATTGGTATATGTAGCTAGAGATATTGCCGGTCAAACATGATCATTGAAGACCGTGAAAAGGCAAGCATGCCAATTCTGCTGGGACGGAGGGAGTATTATATTTTAATATTAAATTTTGATTATCATAAATTTTAACATTCTTTAATCTGTATAATTAATAATTATAAAATATTGAAAATTTTAAAACTATGTTTTTTAAATCTAAGATGATGAATTTATATTTTTGTTGGATCACAATTTAAAATTATATTTTATATATTTCTAATTCAATCAATTAATCATGAATTGTTGATAATATCCCTAATTTAAAAATTTTAAATCTAATACACATAATATTTTTATCATTATAAATGATTTCCTCATTATATTTGACTGTGCATGGTTCAACCACTAGTGCTGTCGGAAATATCTAATCTTTTATGGAGTACAATATTTGTTGACCATGGAAGTTTTTTTTCCGATCTTCCCTAGAATTTTTAATTAAAAAATTACCTTCTCCAGAATGTCTTTTTTTGGTTGAAAAATAGCACAGTGTTATCAATTAATCACAATATATTAAACAAATTATTGGAAGAAGAAGAAAATTGATATCTATAACTCAATTGCACACATTTTAATTAGTAAAAACTATCATCTAATTTAAATATTTTAAAATTTTATAAAAAATGTATGATAATATAAAATATTCTTTTATCATAAACCGTGCAATGACATGATATTATAGTCAAAACCTTAAATCTTAGATCATTTTTCATATTCTATGGAATCTTCATGCATGCAATGTTGATAACAATAATGCTACTTTGCTAAATTGATATTTACTAATATTTTTATCAACTAATTAAATTATATATATATTCATATTATAATATTGAAATTCACATCCGTACAAAGCACGGGTGTTATCTAGTTAACTTTAAAAAAAATCAATTGAGAATATAATATTCTTTAAAGTTAATTCCCAATTTAATGCAAGCTTCTTCCCCAAAATTTTCAATGCTCTTCCAAATTTTTTTTTTTGCAAGATTACATACAATCAACCAAATTACATATTAACATCCTAATCTAGGATCTAACTAGGAGACGCCACCATTGAATCTATTGAAACTCAGTGCAGCATGGAACTTCATCCATTTGATAGCTAGGAACGCCCTTCTGAGTACACCCAAATGCTGCACCACCAATGAACCACTACCACCGAAACCGTATCTCACCATCATCGACCACTTGCAGGTTGAGAAACCACAACGGGGATCATCAACACGATCCCATAATACTGGGTAATCTCCATCAATAAATTACTCTAATATTCACAATTATTGATGGGGTGTGTTTTGAACCCTGAACCTCTCAGTTATAGAGAGTGTGACTTATCACTAAACCAGGTTCATTACATGCTCTTCCTATACTTCAGTAACTTTCAATTGACGATTAATTAATACTGTCCCATTTATGGGGATACATATTATTTTCAAGTAAATTATTCTGTATTCTCAGTCTCCATTTATTATGGAAATTCTTTCATAATACTCATTTTTAAATAATATTAATAATATTTATTTTAAATTTAATACAGTTTCCTTTTTATTTATCTTTTTAAAACTATCAAACTTCATTTCATAATAATAAGTGAATTTTCACCTAATTATTCCCCTTTTTTCAACTCTATGCAATCAACTCTTTTCACACAATTTAATTTGCCTACAAATATATCTAAAATTACTACGTTAAACATATAGAATAATAGATTGAGTAATTTTTTTTATTTAATAAGTGTGTCTAAGAAATATTAATTTTGAGAAAACAATAGTATAAAATACTTTATATAAATATTAAATATAGTACCGAAAGATTTTATTTGTAAATTCTTTCAATTATTTATTTAATATCATATAAATTATAATTATAATTTTATAATATGACTTTATTTAATTATTGTTATGTAATTATTAGAAATGAAATATTTTAGTACGTATCAATTAGTGATAATATTTTAAAAAAATATATTTTCACCACTATGAGTTAATGCATTAGGATATTATATTATATTTAAATATTAAATTTATATTTTCATAAATTTTAACTTAAATATTGAAATTTGAATACTATATAATTTTTACTTATTTCTCTAAGCTGATGAATTTAGATTTTTTTTGGATCAAAATAAAAAAAATAAAAAATAATGTTTTTCTAATTCAATCAATTGTTGACAATACTCCTAATTTATAACTTTTATATCTGACCTACGTAAAAAAAATTATTATTATAAATGAGCTCATCCTTATATTTGAACCTGGTTTCACAACTGGTGTTGCTAAAAATGTCCAACCTCTTACTGTAAGTTTTGTATAAAAATTATTTACGTAGTATAGTATTCGTTGACCATGGAAGTTTTTTTTGATTATTCCTTAGAATTTTTAATAAAGATAACCTTCTCTAGAGTATCTTTTTTGTCGAAAATGAATCATTAGCCATGGTTGTGAAAACTACTCAATATTATCAATTAATCTAAGTATATTTTTTTAAGTAAGAAGAAAATGGACATCTATAACTCAATTGCACAAAAACTTAATTAGCAAAAATTATCATCTAATTCAAATATCTTATAAATTTTATTAAAATGGGATAATAAAAATATATTTTTATCATAAACCGTCACTAGTAGAGAATCTTCTATTAAAGACAACAATGGAAGGTGGTTGTAATTTTTTTCCTAGAACCGTTTCCGAGCTCGAAAACTCACGATCATACCCGGCCTCATTTTTTGAAGTCGGTTAATTTCAAAATGAAGATAGTTTTTTCATAACTACCTTTAAATATGGTTAATGGAAGACGGTTGATAGCAGAACCACTTTTAAATTGCCTTAATAGAAGACCTATAGTCATAACTGCCTTTAAAAATCTCCTATTCCGAGCTCGGAATTCAGGTACGATTTGATTTCCGAGCTCGTAAACTCAATGGATTCCTAGGCTTGAAGACAGGATATAATTTCCGAGTTCGCAATATTGTTTCCGAGTTTGGAAAAAAGTTTTTCTTGTAATTTGTATTTAATGATGCTTATTTCCGAGTTTGGAAACTAGGTCAGCATATAAAAATAAAACGCTCCCTAATCATTAAATGAGCCCAATGTTAAAAAATCATGAAAAGTTTCCTCCAAATTCTTGTCCATTAATGAATAAGTGATTCCATAATCTAAAGAATGTCATTTTTCCATTGGAAAAGATTAGTATCATTTGAATTATTTACTTCATAGTCTTACAAAATATTAAGGGTGGTGATGATTTTAATGATATGTATGTTAAATTAGAATTTGTGATATGGAATTTGTTTATTGTTGAATGAATGGTCATGGGTTGAATTGTAGTTGACTTAATTGTAGGATAATGGATCGAGATGAATTCATTGGTAGTGATCATAGAAAATCTCCTGAGTACATGTCATTGGTAGAATAATTTATTTCATCAGCGTTTGAAGATGATTCTAAAAAGGGTGAGGTACGAGCACGATGTCTGTGTAAGATTAGTAGAAATGATGTCTATTTAGGGAGCAAGAAGATGCGGGAACATCTCTTAAGGAGGTGATTTCAAACTATCTACACTTGTTGGGTATGACATGAAAAAGTAATTGAGGATCCCTTGAAAACGATTAAAATGGGCAACACGAAGTTGGGAGATGAATTAGATGGCAATGTGGAGTTTGATGAAATGGTGGAAGATATTTCAAGGGAGTTCAAAGGTAAACCCGAGTCTTTACAGGCATTGATTGATGACAAAGGGAGGCCGTTTTACAAAGGTTCGAAACACTCAATTTTGAGTGTGACCTTGCAGATAATGAATTTGAAGGAAAAATTTAGATGGACTGATAAGGCAATGACCTAGGCTTTCCATTTTTTTAGGGATTTTCTTCCTGAAGGTAACTTATTACCCGATAAGTGTTATGCCGCCAAAAAAAATACTATTCCCAATGGGGTTGGAATTGCAAAAAAAATCATGCATGCCGAAATGATTGTATGTTGTATAGGGGGGAAGTAGACAAAGATAGAGAAATTTGTTGGGTTCGCGACGAGTGTTGATATAGGTTGGAGATCGGTGGAATTGTTGTGTGTGCGGAAGTTGTATCCAATTCAAAGAAAAAGGCACCGGCAAAAGTGTTATGGTATCTCCCTATCACTCCACGTTTAAAGAAGTTGTATGTGTGCAGGGAAGATGCAAAACTATTACGTTGCCACGCGGATATGGTCTGACCGACAGATGATGTGATAAGATATACTTCAGATGGTGAGAAATGGAAGAAATTCGATGGCTTATACCTCGAGTTTGGCAATAAATCTCGGCATTTGAGGTTAGGATTGTGTACGGACGGTACAAATCCATTTGGTAATATGAGCATCAATCATAGTAGTTGGCCTGCTATGTTGGTCATTTACAGCCTCCGGTCTTGATTGACCATGAAGCGCAAGTATGTTTTGTTGTCTTTGATGATATCAGACCCGAATCATTCGGGTAATGATATTGATGTGTATCTTGCTCCTCTAGTCGAGGATTTGTTTACTTTTTCTAAAGAAGGTGTTCGAAGGTATGATTGTTTGGTTGAAGATTTCTTCATTTTGAAAGCTATGTTATTTTGCACCATCAATAACTTCCCCGCATATGGAAATTTTCCAGGCTATTCTGTGAAAGGCCACTTAGCTTGTCACGCGTACGACGAGAATACTTATTTTGTCAACTTAAACATGATTGTAAAATAGTGTATCAGGGATACATGAGGTTTCTCCCGGACGGGCACCCATGGCGGTCGGTGAAGAAATGGTTTAATGGGAAAGTGGAGGCTAGAGGAGCACTTGTGCCACTGACCGGTACACAATTTTTTTGATGATGTGAAGAACTTGCCCAATGACTTTGGGAGAATAAAATAAAAGCAACTGTTGGTGGTAGTTGGAAGAAATGCTCAATTTTTTTAATCTACCTTATTGGAAGGATTTGGATGTTAGGCATTGTTTGGACGTCATGTACATTAAGAAGAATATATGTGATTCCTTGAATGAGATGTTGTTATACCCCTAGGAAAACAAAGAACGGGTTGAAAGCAAGGCTTGATTTGGTTGACATGGGAATTTGGAAGAATTTGGGGCCAGTCACTTTTGGGGAAGACTGCTATTTGCCCCCTGGATGCTACTCTATGTTGCAGTAGGAGAATAAATCCTTTTGTGATAGTGTGAAGGTTCCAGGTGCGTACTCATCCAACATTAGTACTTGTTTGTCAATGGAAGAGTTGAAGCTGGCTGGGTTGAAGTCACACGATTGTCATAACCTCATGCGGGAATTGAGTGAGAATATGAGAGGAGAGATTGAGTGAGAAAATGAAATGTTTTCTGTAGACTCTCATTTATTGGAGGAGAATAATCATGTGAATAACTTTATGGTGGTGGGAAAAATCAATTCTGAACGGTTGGGAAAACGAAGAGATAATGACGAAGCTCTATAGCAAAATGAATTCAAAATGAAGATGGTTAGGCTCAGTTATGAGCCAACCTTATTACACATGGGTCTAAACCTATTTGACCCAAACTAACTTCATTTACCAAGTCCCTAATTAACTACGCCTTTTGTAATTTTAAAACCAATGCCAGTGGTATTAATGGCAATTCAACATTGATTTCTTTGCCAAAAACTGACAAAAACAAAGTGTGCAACTTATGGGGTGGTTCAAACGAAAATGGAAAAGTGTGAAAATTATGTTAGGACGGAGGGAGTAGTTAAATCAATTATAAATACGACTTGCAAGTTGCAAGTTATAAGTTTTAACAGTTATAATCAACAACTAAAATAGAAAAAACATCTAAATACAAACTATTATATTTCATTAATATAGAATATAATCTTAAGCGGTAACGTCTATGCATTAATGCTTACATAAATATCGTATTTTTCACAAGAGAACTGGGTTTTATTTTCATTTTAAATGATCGAAAATACATATAATAAAAATAGACTACATAAAAATATAATCTGCAGATATATAATATATTAGTTCACCGAGAAAGTTTTTGAGAAAAGTAATATACTAAAAAAATATTCATTTTCATTATAATGACATGTTTGCTATAGTAATCTGAACAAGATCCAAATTGAATATGCCGGATCCCGACCAAAATTGGCTCGAAAGAAAATGTACCCGGAAAGTACTAAAACCAAACTAGCTCGAACCAAATACGATCCGATCCGAACCCAATTCAATAAATGTATACCTGAATTGTACTGAAAACCGAAATAACATGAACCAAATCCGATTAAAAATTTATACTCTAATTGTATCCTAAATCAAAACAACCTGAACCAAATCCGATCCGATCTAATATTTTTCAAAACTATCGAATGACACCCGATACCCGAACACACCCAATCAAGATCCGACATTCAAACACAAAACAATCTACTAAATTATACCAGAATCGATTCGATCACACCCTTACCTAACCAAAAAGATCCGTTTGCCAGGTATGAAAAGATACTACTCTCTCAGGTTTTTTTATATTGGCACAATTTCTTTTTTGGGATGATATTTTTATATTGACTCTTTCCTCTTTTGGTTAATCCTATATTGTTTTTGAAATTTGGTTTTACCTAATTAATTCAATAATCACTACCGTGTTCCAATATCGCTTATTTAACCAAGTATGCAGTAGAGTAAAACATGAACACATAAGACTTGGTTACGTAGTTCGGTGAAATCCACCTACATCTGCGGGGCCTGACCCAGTTCAAAATGAATGTACTAATCAGAAAGATATAGTACAAAGCACACTATGCAATTAAAGTTATCTTATCTAATTATAACACGTGAATTCTGCAAGCTCTCACCGATCCACCTTGATCAAACTCCCTCTGACCTCAAAACTCGTCGATACTGAATCTTCTCCTCCCGAGAAATTAAGGCATATGATTTTGAACTTGATCAACAGTTTAAATTAAGGCATATGATGTTGGAACACAGACGAATGATTTTTGAGTAATTCTCGAAAAATATGAAAAAATGGATTCAGATTTTTTTCCAATTAAATCCGTAAGTGTACAGCCGTAATGTCCATCAATGTATATGACATGCGGAGATTATAATTCTCCACATTTATCTTCAAAATATTATGTTTCCATATCTGCTTCTGAAACAAATTCAAATATCTTAATTAAAGGGATTTCCCTTATCTCTACATATCCCATGATATTCCATAAAACCAATTCCATAATTATAAGGATTTTTTGTAAATCCAATATGCTTCAATCTCCTGTGGAATAAATGATTAATTTTCTCCAGTTCCTTATTCCGCCACACAAGTAATATTGATATGAATCTCCTTGCGAAAACTCTGGATTGCGGAATATTGGATCTTTAACTCAAATGGAAATCTCGCCCAACCACTTGAATTGCACGAATTGCAGC
>JAULKM010000009.1:7611519-7624696 GCA_032355605.1 Rubia tinctorum
GCCCCGCAGACGTAGGTGGATTTCACCGAACTGCGTAACCAAGTCGTGTGTCTTGCGTGATTTATTTATTTTACGTATTTGGTTAGGACTACATTGAAACATAGATTTTGCTAGTTAACGCCTAAAACGGTAAAACCAGTTTTTTCAATTTTCATTCAATATACCATGAAGGAGGACATTACAAAAAGTTGTTTTTAAGAGAGAGCTCGTACATCGTTTTCTTTCCCTGGACTATTCTCATCCCCATCCTTCTACCTGGGGTCAAAGGCATCATTGTCAGACAGATGAGCAGGGGATTTAGGATTAGGAACGGGGATCTTCCAAGCGTCATCCTTATCATTCTCGAGGGATTTAAGGTCATCAACAAAGAAGACCTTGCCCATGTCCTTCAAGTGATCCAACAAATAAATGGAGCTTGAATCTCCCATCCTGGATGGATTCTCACCGGAGGAAATCCAGCTCGTCCTTAGCCTCTTCTCATTGTCGATTTCTTGAGAGAACTCTGGAGGGATGATATCTGCTAGCCTTGAAGCCAGAGAGCTTTCGGCCAGCTTCATGTCCGCCTTGTGGAGCTTGTAGAAATAGCCGCGGAAGGCTTTAGTCTTGACCATCTTGTTGGTAAAGACCTTGAGTAAGGACGTTTGAGATTATGCAGTGCGGAGTTCCTTCACCTTGTTGGCCTTGAGCTCGAGCGCCTTAGCCTGACCTTGAGCTTCTCATTTTCCTCCCCGGGGGTCTTGTTAGTCACCCAGAGCTCATCATATTTCAATCTCCTTCGTCATCTGTATGGCCTTATTCTTGTTGGTTAGAGCATGTTGTTCGAGCTACTCAAACTTCTCAGCATGCTTCACAAGGGCATTGGTGGTGGACTCCAGAAGATTGGCAAACTAACACCACGAAGAGTAATGTTAGAGCAGAACATAATAATGATAGCATACCAACAAAGTATGAATAGAACATAATTCAGAACCTACTGAAGCATTTCTAACCATGGTGTAGTGAAGAGAGCTTGCAGGCGCCATTTGCAGCCCATTTTCCTTATAAAACTCATTTTGGGAAGGCGCTCCCTTCTCGAGACTCACTGGGGGGATTGGTTTGGCTTTTCTTTAGAGCAAGATTCGAGAATGTAGAGCTGTCAATCTCTGCCACAAACCGAAAACCCGGCCATTACAGACACGATTGAATCAACCCGAAATTCGATCTGATTCGAGAAATATTGACCCGAACCCGACCTGAACACGACCGCACTCAACCTGAAACCCGATTTTAACCCGAGAAATATTGACATGTACTCGAACCCGACACGATACGACAGAATTCAACCCAAAACACGAACATGACCCGATAATCTGCACCCGAACTCGACCTGAACACGAACCCGAGATCAACGCGAACCCAATTCAACCCAACCTAATTCAACCCGATAAATCAACAATATAATTCTACGTGTAATCAACCCAAAACAGATGTAATTATAAAAGGTCGATTAACATTTAATATGGAACCAAGTCAACTTGGTTATGAATCAAACTAATAAATTCTTTAGACACACTTATTAGAATAAATTGGGGTTTTATATATTACGAGTTTACAGATATAACTAATAGTACGTGAAGTCAACTCATAACAAATTTGAATACACAAGATTAAGTTTAAATGCACAATAATAGTCAAATAAGAGATATGTCTAATTAAAATTATGATTTTGAATTAGTGATTGTATAGAGTCGACTAAATATATATTTTAAAAATCAATTTGAAAAGTATTGTTAAAATAATATTTAATAAATTATCACAAATTCTTGTTATAGACTGAGTAACTATTTGATGATGGTATTTTATAATTAGTGGGACTAATAAAAATATTTGATATTTAATTTTATTCAGTTAGATATATATAATATGATAACCTTTACAATGAGATAAACATATAAATAATTATTTTTAAATAATTTTAATGAAATATTATAAAAATAATCATTTTAGTGTATTTAATATGTAATGATTTCTAACTAAACTAATTATTTTACTTTATTACTCATATAGTTTTTTCGTAGATGACTAAATTTCAAAATTGTAAATAAAATTCTTTATTTTCAATTTATATGTAAGACAGAAAAAAGTGCATAAAGTAATCCTAATTTTTTAATTAATAATACCGCACAACGCGAGGTAGGACTCCGATAGTTTTTTATTTAAAAAAATTAGAATCAAAATATTTATTACAACACAGAAAATGCACTAAACTATTTTAAAAAGTGAATTGAATTCAATGAATACCCAACACTGCTATTCAACTAAGATAGTAGGCACAAAAGTGCCTCTAACATATTTATGGAAAATTACGCTATGACCCAAAAAATGTTGTGACATTATCCTTCTCTCGAAAATACACATTTTTTTGTTATTCTTGCATAAATATAGAAATAGAAAACAAATATTTTTTTGGTGAAATGTTCGAAAGTGCTAGTATATGTTCTAAAGTTATTTAAAGTTGATTATTTAGAAGTAAGAAACGGAAATCGAAGAGGATTACGGATATGTTCTTATGCCTAATTGTTCATAAATATTCCATTACGAGCATGAAAAATACAATAGGGGTGTATAGGGTATCATCACGTTCGAGCGGATTTCAATTTAGAATTACGAGTAAAGTTTTTGCCTTTTGCACTTAGGTCCCTCCAAAAAAGTTAGAATTGTCGAATCACAAAATGAACGATACCAAAATGCAATTCAATAATGTACGATTGCGCGTTTGTGATTTGGGAATGTATGGGTGAACATAAGGGCCTTGAAAACCAACATTGAATACTTCTACAAAAATCTTGAAAAATTACAATGCTGCCCAAAATTGTGTTCCCCATTATCCGTTGCTCCAAAATACATTATTTTTGTTATTCTTGCCTATATATAGAAATATTGAATAAATGATTTTTTGGTGAAATGTTGAAAAGCACTAATACATGTTCTACAGTAATTTAAAATTGATTATATATAAGTAAGAAAGGGAAATTGAAAATGATTACGGATATGTTTTTATGCTAGATTTTTTATAATTTTTTTGTTACATATTTGGAAAATACAATGGGGTGCATAGGATAGCATCACTTTCGAGCGGATTTTAATTTGGAATTACGAGTAAAGTTTTTAATTTTTGCACTTAGGTCCCTCCAAAAAAGTTGGAGTTGTTGAATCATGAAATCGGCCAGAACAAAATAAAATTCAATAATATACAATTGCAACATTGAAATTTGGACATGTATGGGTGAACAGAAAGGTTTCGAAAGTCAACATTGATTATTTCTACAGTTTTGGGAAATTACAATGTGGTCAAAAATTGTGTTACCCCATTATCCATTGCTACAAAATACATTATTTTTGTTATTGTTGTCTATATATAAAAATATTAAATTAATTAAATTTTTTGGTGAATTGTTGGAAAATCCTATTACATGTTCTAGAGTAACTCATACTATAAACACATTTTTCAAAACTTTTTTTCCTATTCTATCTTGTAAATGTTGGGAATTTTTCTATGTATCGAACACTGGCATGACTACCGGTGCCATTCGTCAACATATCGATACCTATACAATCGTAATGTAGTTTCGTGGAGCTGTTTTAAAATTTCAAAGTATTTTTTAAATTATTTTAAATTATATACAATCCTAGCACCGATATAGGTGCTATATATTTTGCCACCACAATTTTAACTGCAAAAATTACTATTCCGGTCATAAGCACGGGTATTAGCACCGGTATATGTCATTCATCCAAAATCAGTGTTGAAAATTATTAAATTCAAACATTTTTTCTTGATGGGCACCGGTATCTAGCATCGGTATTCAATGAACCGGTGCTGGATTTATTAATAGGTAATAGTATTTTGTTTCATTTACCAGATTACCCGTGCCTATGAAATTCCTAGCACCGATATTGTTCTCCCAACAATGACATACCGTGCCTATATACCAGTTTTTCAGTAATTTATAGCTAGAAGTTACAAGTTAGAACAAATAGAACATGATGATAGTGCAGTTGTAACAATAATATTATTGAAACATAACCTAAACCAACCCAAATTTAATCTGGTAGTATAATAACTCAATCTAAAATGAACCAACCCGAAATATATCTGAATCCAATATGAAACATTATAAAAAATAACTGACATGATTTGACTCGACAAAACTTCAGTACAAAAAATGACACAATAGTAACCCATCCGATCCAACCCAATAATATTTTGACCCGACCCAGCCTAACCCGAGTATAAAAATTACACGACAGTAACCCCGACCCAATATTAACCCAACCCGACACGACCCAGCCCAAGGAAAAAACTGACACATTTTCAACCCGATACAATAGTAACCCAACCCAACACGACTCGACACAAAAAATGAAATCAACACGTTTCAACCCGACCTGTTTCAACACGACATGTTTCCAACCCGACACAAACTCGACACGATAACCTGAATTGACACCTCCACCCTCGAGGGTCTTGTACTACCTAGTCAAAGATTGTCGTGCGCCCGAGCCCTAGGCTGAAGGAACGATCAGGTCATCGGCAAACCCCACTGCAGCATAAAAAAAGATATGAAGGTCAAAACAGAACAAGTGGAAAGCGAAAGAAGAAATATGGAAAAACAAACGTATCCTAACTAGAAACGTGAACACTTTTGGAAGAGTCTGAAGGGCCGTCCTCTTCGATCCGAATGCCCCTATGGAGACTTCTCTCATTATTCCCCCTTTTCCTCCTCTTCCTTTGCTCCTTCGACTCCCCCTCACTGTCATGATTTCTCTTAGGAAGCTTTAGTGACACCGGGTCCCGATTGTATATAAAATTATTGGAAACCAGTTTAGGCCACACGAACCCCCCTTTCTTTTCATTGCAAAAGGGCCTGACATCCCTGGCCTTATCCAATAGCCAATTCATGTCATCCACGGAATCCTTGGGAATTTTATAATCTTTCAATTTTCAAATTTGAAATTATGATTCCAATAAGGAACCTAGTAGGTATCTCGACAGTCGAAAGAGAACACACTTCGATGCCACCTCTGGGTATTAGAAGAAGCTTCTATTGCTTCTTCTTATTGTGTCGAATGCTGAAAGGGAACACTTGATGAGCTGGAGTCTTGACCATCTTGGAGAGCTTTGTAGCTCGATAAATAGTAAAGGGACATGAGCAAAGGATAGGTCAGCTCGATATCAAGGTTAGCACACTTGGTAATAAAGGCCATAATGATTGCCACCACATTCATGTGAAATTGGGCTGGATTAGCTTGAAAATCCTCCAGCAACAGAGAGAACAACGGGGAAAGGGATACACAGCCTGTACTTGATGTGTAGAGCAAAGATTGCATACTGACCCAAAAGGCAAGTTGCTGGGTGTTTTTTCTGGGGCAAGAACCTCGAGCCTAACATCTGGGGCAATCCAAAAGTAAGAAGGAAGGTTGCGGATGAAGCCCACTATGCTTTTTGACATTGTGTAAGGCTTGAGATAAGTCATCCCAGCCTCCGAGTCTTCCTCGGGAACTTCTTCAAACTTAGAATCCCTGGCGGATGAATTTTCCATATCCCCCTCAGTTGTTGTATCTCTCTCACCGATATCATCATTAACCTCTATCTAGAAATGAGGAAATCATGCCTCGTCATAATGAACCTCCTCATATATCAGAATGTCTTTTCGTTCAGCCACTCATTTTTGCTTAACATTCTTCTCGCAAGAGGTCTGTCCTTCCATGCTCGCAGGTTGTTTACCCTGGTAAGGATCGAGGGTCCATCTACTAGACGTTTACTTTTCCTTGAGTTCCTACCTCCTGACTCTTCTCCAGCCGACAATTTTCCAGAATTTTGAACTTTGTCTTTCCTGAACAAATTCATGTCGCGTTGTACTTCTTCTCCAAGGTAAGAGAAAGAGCGACCACCCACTCGGGGAGTCCAAGAAGGGGTGGAGAGAAGTTTCCTGCTAGGCAAAGAATATTTTTGGGGATGGCTCAGAGAAGAATTGGACGGCAATGCCATTTCTAAAAATCTACTAAAAGAATAATGATGCCTTTTGGGGGAGGGAAAAGACTTGCTTATTTATTGACACCAGTGACCTGATGGACAGAGATAGGATTGAACTCTGAAAGGCGGAATTGGGGAAATGCTACATTGAGAAAACCTTGAAATCATGCGTACCTGTAGAATGAATAAGGAAGTTACAAGGACAACGTAAGAAAATGGAGAAAATGGGGGAATAAAAATGGTTTTCAGAACGACAATTTTATTTTATTTTAAAAAAAACATAATCATCACCTTGAAAGTAAAGATCGTGAAAATGCGTGTAGGCGTTAAAAAATTATCTTTTCATCGCTCTCCCTGATGGGGTTTGGATATGCGCTTAATAACTCTCCATATGCCCTCATTATCTCCCGGTTGCAGGCCACTCTCGAGTCTCATGAATATACCTAGAACGAATAATTGGGAAAACCAAATAATAATACAAGACAAAGGTTGAGATCTCTCGAAATAAAGAGCACTTTTGAGACATCAGGATGCTCTCGAGAGACTATTCATCCCTGTATATCATGTAAATTTTATTCCGAGAAGATTATATTAAGAATTCTTTGATTTTCTGGGGTTTTTTTATACTCGATCTTGAAGGCCTGCCAAAAGGCTGAACTTTAGTCCAGAATGCTATTAGCACTAGGAACCTTTCGAGATTGGGCCAATTACGCACATTATCCTAAGGTCTCCCAATCATAGTTAATTCCTACTACATGTTTCACAAGAAAATAGAAATATCACCCTAGGTATAATAAACCCTAGGTTGTTGACAGTATAAATATGAAGGTATGATTTTCTTAACTATTCATTCACTATTCATCATACATGTTATGTACAGAGAACTAACTTCGTCATTAGAGAGTCTTAACTCCGGAACACTCTCGACCAAAGGATAGGACGTTGTGCCCCAAACAAGTTCCAAACACATCAACAACATAGTCAGGGTAGGTCTGAAGCTTAAGATTGCCCGTATAAAATGAGTGATCGTTAGATGAGAATGTTGTGAAGGAGAAAGAGAATCACCACCGGACAAGTAAGAGGCAGAATCATCACTAGAATAATATGACGGGATAGAATCAACAAATAGTTGAAAAGTAGGAAGGACATGAATCTCAGAATTGAGACAACACTGATAAGAATCAAAAAATATGGAGCGATCCGGTGAATAAACTTTTAAACATCTAGAAAAACTGATACTGCAAGGGATTCAAAAGAAGTGGAGGATGATCCATCACTGGAGGGGAAGCAAATTTCTTCAAAGTGGGCATGACGAGTGATATGAATCTCACGAGTGGATGGATCAAGACAACGAAAACACTTATACTGTGAGCTATACCCTAAGATAACACAAGGCAAGCTTTGAGGAGCTAATTTGTGACCAGAGATTGGGAAAAGAAAGGGATATACTCGATGGCCAAATGGATAGAAGTTAGAATACTCAGGAGAACTACCAAACAATAATGAGTAAGGTGAATCATCATTAAGAACTGATGTAGGAAGCCGATTAATAGTGTAAAAAGCTATGGAGAAAGCATCATTCTAGTGGCAGAACAGAAGATAGGAGTGAAAAAACATAGCTAGACCCATTTTGGTAATGTGACAGTGTTTTCATTCAACATGGTCATTTTGCTCCGAAGTAGTGGGACATGATATGATGATGTATACCCTTTGTTGTGAATAAGATTCGTAGATGTTGATTAAGAAACTCGGTCCACTGTCGCTTTGAAAGGTTTTGATGGTGGTAGAGGTTGATTTTCCACCAAGTTTTGAAAAAGTACAAATACATCATAAAAATCAGACTTCTGCCTCAAAGGGTAGTACCAATAAAGCCAAGAATAATCATCAATAAAGCAACAATAATATGTGTAACCCTGATTAAAAGTGACAGGAGCATGTTCCCACAAATCACAATGAACAAAACTCAACACTAGAGAGGCTTGTTTCGTAAGAAAATGGAATTGATAAGGATTCTCATGTTCCAAGCTAAAAGTATATTTAAATGTTGAAGGGAAAGGGGGAGATGGGGGAAAAGGGGTCCCCTTATTGGTTTGAAGAAACCACACGAGTTTCCATTAACAAGTATGGAAAACCATAAGGCTTTGAGATTATTCATTATCAATTTGACAAGATGACAATGAAATCCCAGCCTAAGGAGAAAGGCATTTAGAGTCGGTCAAGAAACTCTATTGAAAACCTTCATCATGTCAAGTTTAATAATGAGATTGAGTTAATCTTGTTTTCGATTTAAAAGTCTTACTGTCTCTTTCATTAGAAGTATGTTACCGCTTGTGTCTCTATTTTCGAGAAACGCTTACTGCTCTTCTGAGATTATAGAGGACATAATCGGTTTGATCCCATCAACCATAATTTTTCCTTAATTTTTTTTTTAAAAATCAATCATTCCAATATGTTGGGTAAAACGCCCAACAGATATTACAATGAGTGGAATTAACATTCAACCTAACTAGCCTCTAGCAATAACTAACCTATTGCAAGGATATCTAAATTACATGTCAACCAGACTGATCGTCTGCACTATTACAGATTAGATATCCAATAAAAAAATGTAACATCTCCCTCGGGTATATTAACTTCCTTCCCGTGAAAATCATGTCCACTTGGCAGAGAAGAGCGTAGCAATATCACTGCACCAAACATGGATCTTCTACAACCGTAACACCACTTTATCCAACCACAAACTATGTTGTCCAAACTGTAAACACATTGAAAAACACAGCTCTAAGACGAATCCAAATTAATGGAAACCCAAAAAACCACTAACAAAATTACAAACATACGATCTGAACTAGATCGAGAGCAATGCATCAACTTGAACAACTAAATCGACTTATCATCAAGAACAAAATGATCTAATCGATCTGGTCGAAAAACAAAACTAATATGTGGAGAGAAATATCACTCTTGTTGAATAACAAAAATTTAAATTTAAATAAATTGTTATTTCTCATCTCCCCTAATGGAAAGATAGGGAAAATTGAAGAAAAATGTGCGGCAAAGAGAGGGGCTAGGGTTTTACTCTGTGCAACACTGCAGATGGGTAGATTTCCATTTTTTCCTTAACTTTATTGATAAAGTTAGAAAGGCTAATAGGCTTGAGTTTTGAGAAGGGTTTGGTTGAAATTTTTGGGTATGAGGGCAACTACGGTACTACCAATGAATTTAGGCATTGGCACTCCAGATTTAAATTCTAGGGTTGCCTACCATACATCAGCTTGTTTGACTATGCTTCGGGTTTTTCTGAAGAAACATCATGAGCAACCGTCGACACCTGGAGCTTCATCAGGTGTGAGGCTAAATTCTACGTTTTTTGTTTCTTCTTTAGTTATTGGTTGGAGCATTCTTATGTTGTCTTTGTTCTGAGATTGATGGTTGAATAGCCTTCGTTAATAAGAAAGAATTAGAACCAGATATGTCTTCATTTTCATTATAGTAGATTTTGAAAGAAATCAACTGCAACCAGGCCTATTTGTTCCTGGCCTTGAATCCAGTTGTTGCTACCATCTTGGATTTTAAATATAGACAATCTTGAGTGAGTTTCCATGATTGATTTGTGAAATTTTTTGGAGTTAAGGTCGCTATCTTTTAACCTTCTCATTATTGTTTTTTGTCTTAGTTTAGAATTTTCCTCACTTAAGGATCTGATTAGTATAGCTTTGATTTTATTAAATTCAATTTCATCCACTCATATCATTCACATAAATTCAATCACCTAAATCTATTGTGTCATAGTATAGAGGAACGGAGGGAGTACATACGTAAAACTATTATAAATGGTACTTAAAATAATCTTTTCTTTTTTGAGAACGTTTCTTATTAGATCGAATAACGATTAAACCAATCATGAAACAACTTGTTTCAATAAGTTTAGGGTCAAATTATAATTATTTATATATTGGGATACACTGTTTAAGTTTTTCAAAGTTATAGGAATTTTTTTGCAATAAATAAAAATAAATAGTAAATCACCTCATTAGTTGCATTAATTATAAAATGACCCCGTCTAACGGTTAGTCCGTCTAAAACAAGACTTCATATTTTTTTATAAAAAAAAGAAAAGCGTTTTTCTAACCCTGCATACTTCACATAATTACAAATATAACTTTTTGATAATTGAAAGTGCAAATATAATTCTAGATAGTTAGTGTAAACGTACCCATTCTGCCAGATTTAAACCGGAATTGGGTGAAAAGTCAATTTTACCATGCTGGAAAAAAATGAAATCTACTTTCCTAGTCTGCAACCCATTTTCACACACAAATCCCTTTTTTCTTTTTTTTGACACCCAGAGAATCAAAATCAAACCAGCAAAGGACCATTTTCACACGAAAAACCCTTTTAGTCATTATTTGTTCTCCCTTATTTTACCGGCGAGTCAAAGAATGTTCCCATTAAATCTGGTCGCCGGTGATGTTTGTCACGCCTATTACGTCGTCATTTTGGTGCTACCAGTGAACGGGAGTTTTTCGGAGCCCGCCGGAGTTCCCGCAGACTCCAAGGGTGGAGAATGTGAACTTGAGGTCACCGGCGGAGTCGAGGTGAGTTAAATTATTGAGGCAGCAACCCGGTTATTGTTCTGAGAGGGCAGGCTGAAGCCGCCGCGGAAGATGGTGACGCTGGTGGCGGTGGTGGAGGTGGAGAGCGAAGTTACGAGTTATACTACGATGATGGGTCCGGGTCAGGCCTCCACCCACTACCGTCGAAGTCAATGGGTTGGGATCGGGTGTTTATGATAGGTGTTTCTGATTGGGTCGAGACACCGGGCGCTAGGTATGATAGGTTTTGGGTTCCACTGGGTTAACAGGTTAGGCTCCGGAGTTTCCGATAGGTTGTGGGTTTGACAGGTTGCTTGCTAGCTCAGATTGAAGCCAATGGGTTGGGATCAGGTAGTGGTGGGTTCGGTCACCGAAGGTGGCACAACGGTGGCCCGGTGGTGACGATGGAGCAGCGACGAGAGATGGTAGTGACACTGGAATGAATAGAGCTACGGAGATGGTAAGGTGCAGCGGTGAAGATTCGGACTGTGAGTAGCGGATGTTGGAGATTTCGGAGCGGCGGAAGTGGTGGAGCTTCGAATGTGGAGTTAGAGAATAGTCTTTTAAAATTTTTAATCTAGCCCGAAGGGCATTTTTGTCATTTTTTGTTGGTTAATGACCGAAAATGGCAAGTCAATACCGAAATATATTCAGGGGGTTATATTAACGCTTGCATCAATTAATTAGGCTTGTTTTTGTACTAAAAATTATGTGATGGCTAGACACGCAGTTAGGGTTTATACTCCGTATTTGCATACTCGTATCCCAAAAAATAATTAAGGTAAAAAAAAAAAGGGACCGGGCGCTGGGTGGGGCTGGTTTTATTTTTCTGACCAAATCTCAGTCTTTGAACAGATTATTGTGGTAGTGTAAAAGTTTGGTGGCAGATTATTGTGCAAGTTCCAATCGGAGATCTGTGTGCGCAAACTGGAAGGATGGGTGCCGGAAGAGAAGTGCCAATCTCGTTAGACGGAGTGAGGGACAAGAACATAATGCAGCTCAAGAAGCTCAACACTGCCCTTTTCCCCGTCCGCTACAATGACAAGTACTACGCCGATGCCCTTGCCTCCGGCGATTTCTCCAAGCTCGGTACTTTTTCCATTCCCCCTATTTCATTTCATCAAACCATCTTTATCTTCAAGTTCTATGCAGGGAAACATGGTGTTTTGTGGAAATATTTGATTTAGGAATCTAGAGATTTTATTACAAGTGAACCCTTTGCTTCTAGGGTTGGTTGCCTACCCTATATAGAAAGACTCTGTTCGTCCCTTTTAAGGCTTTTTCGATGTCCCATGTTAAGGTTCACATCCCATTTTCGGAAGAAAAAACTGGGCAGAGAAAGGTCATATGAAGTTGTGATTGTATTGTATGGTATTTTCTGCAAGTTTCTTGCCTTTTCCAGTTTTGAAGATGCTTCTTTTCTAACATCAATGTCCAAAACTTGAATTATGGTACCTCTCCATTCCACCCTAAGCTTCCTACTTACCATATTAGTTTGTCCCACCCAAAACCCCATATTTTGTTTTACATATTTGCTTGGAATTTGGGGTATAGAAATGGAAGTAAGGCTGCTCACTGTAGAATGTTATTCTATAAGCAGCCTGACTTCTATTTCCATACCTAGGATTCCATCCAAACAAATGGACACATATTCTACTTTTGACTTGCTATAACTGTTCAAAAGTCCTACTTTTTAAATGTAAAACTCTCATAAAATTCTGTTTCATTGCTCTCTTATCAAATTCTCCTTCCACTTTCCTTTTTCTCCATTTTTTTTGTTCATTTTCTTATAATTTTCTCAAAAGAAATCTTTGGTAGGGATGGAGGGAGTCTAGTTTTTCTGAAAGATCAGTGCTGATTTTTCATTAGTAGCTTATATTGAATGGCTTATCTGACTGGTTTGATCAAGTGACCCATTGGTAATTGATATTAACCTTCCTTTTTGTTTCTTAATATGGCACATAATTTGATGCTAATCAATTTTTGTGCATCCTCAATTTTCCTAGTGGGAGTCTTTTGAGGTCAACATTGTCACTGGAAACCGAATGGTGAAATAAACATGTGAAAGATTTATGAATCAAGTACTTTCTCCATTCAACATGACGAGTACTATAGATTAATTTATCCTAGCGAAGAAATATACATTAAAAGTTAAAATTATATCTGTTAAGTTAAAGATAACATGGTTGCATCTGCTTAAAAAATATCCAGAACTCATCACTCTAAGATCTGGTAGGGAGCACTGTTGGTGATCAAAAGAATGGGGTGATCCACTTAAACTTAGGGAATGTGTAGATAAAATGGACAAGTTTGAAGTGATCAAGGATGAATTGATCCTACAATGTCCTGTTGCTAACCCTATATAATAGTTCTTGTTCTTTCTTGGTGGAATTGTTGTTGATTTTCTTTTGTGCATCAAGATTATATACTGAAAAATCGTAAATTTGGTGAATCCTGTCATTGGCGGTTAACATTTTTCTTTTGTTTTCATTCATTCAGCATACTACAGTGACATTTGTGTTGGTTCAATTGCATGTCGACTTGAGAAGAAGGAAGGAGGGGCGGT
>JAULKM010000009.1:7630904-7641244 GCA_032355605.1 Rubia tinctorum
CATAATTAATTCACACGAAATTCTATCCAAAAGAATTACCGTAATTAATTCACACGGTTTGGGCGTCCAAAAATAAAGAAGGAAAATTCGGGTCGGGTGCAAAACTCAGCTTTGCGCGAACGCTAGGATCGGCTGTTGCATTCGTGTACGCAAATGGTCAGTCCCTTCCTATTATGCATACCAAAAATCTTACTTTAATTACAAATAATGGTGCTAAACCCCTTGCCCTAAATGACATTCTTGTAGCTCCTAAAGTCTCTAAGAATCTCATTAGTGTCCGTCAATTATGTCGTGATAAAAATGTTTTTTTGAACTTCATGCTAATCATTGTTATGTTAAGACTTCACAGGGCAAGACAATTCTCAAGGAAATCGTTGAAAATGGTTTGTATCGGCATCCGATTCATTCACCTCGTCCACATGTCTTTGTAGGTGAACGGGATTCCATCGCCTGTTGGCATTGTCGTTTTGTGCACCATCATGAGTCTATATTACGTCGTCAATTGAATGCTTTTGATTTACCTCATTCAGCAAATAAATCATTGCCTTTATGTCGTGCATGTCAGTTAGGCAAGAGTCATAGACATCATCTTCCCTCTTGTCAGGTTGTTTCTAAAAAACCATTGATCTTATTTATTCGGACGTTTAGGGCCTTGCCTCTGTGACTTCTTTGAATGGTAACCGGCATTTTGTATTTTTTGTTGATGATTGCACAAAATTTTCCTGGATATATTTTCTTGCTGCTAAATTTCAGGTTCTATTTTCTTTTCAATCTTTTAAAATAATGGTTGAAACTCAGTTTTCCACTAAAATTAAAGCATTTCAATCTGATTGGGGAGGGGTGAAAATTTTGTAATGTTTCAGCCTTTCTCGAAACCAACGGCATACTCCATTGGGTATCCTATCTGCACAACCCAGAACAAAATGAAGCAGCTGAACATAGAAATCGAATTGTTGTCGAAAAATGTTTGGCTCTTTTAGCCCACTCCAATCTCCCTATTCGTTTCCGGGAACATGTTTTTCATATTGCCATCTACTTAAACAATAGAACCATCACCCCTATTCTGGCTCATAAATCCCCTTATGCATGCCAATACAATCGTCCACCTGATTATTATGTTTTCAAGTCTTTTGGTTGTATGTGTTTTTTGCATCTTTGCCCTTGGAACAACAGCAAGCTGGGATTCCGATATGTGGCATGCATACTTTTTTGGTATAGTGCCAAGCATAAATGGTATTTATGCTATCATGTTCCTTCTTATAAAACCGATATTGCTTGACATGGTGTGTTTGACAAATGTTCCTTTCCTTTTCCTGAGCATCAAACTCAGTCCACTCAGCCTGATTCGCCGACCGTCGAGCTTTCCTCGCAGCCTGCGCCATTGGCCAGCCCCGCCACCGGTAGCACATGTTTCTCCATCAATCTCATCTTCTTTCAGCCTCACGCCGCTAACTTCTCTGGTGGCTCCACCATCTCCGCCACCGGCCTCCTCTTCGATCGTTCCCTATCACCAGGCTCCCTCTTACTTTCACCCGTCCAATACTTCAAAACATAGTATGGTCACTTGTGTCTCCACATATTCCCTTAAGCCAAAAGCCTATGCTTCTACCAAACATCCCATTTCCTATGACTTCTTTGACTTTGAGCCAAAAACATTTCTCCAAGCCAAAAAGATCCCTCACTGGCAACATGTCATGCAATTAGAGTTTGATGCTTTGATCGCTAATAAGACTTGGGACTTGGTTCCTTCTAATGCTGTTGGTTGTAAGTGGGGTTTTCAGGGTCAAGAAGAAGCCAAATTGATCCATTGACAGGTACAAGGCATGCTTGGTAGCCAAGGGTTACAATCAGGAAGAAGAAGTTGACTAATTCAACATTTTCAGCCCTGTCATCAAACCTACCACAATCCGGGTGGTCCTTAGCCTTGCTGTTACTTGCATTTGGCCTCTTAGGCAAGTAAATATCAACAATGTTTTCCTCAACGGTGACTTGGATGAAACAGTCTACATAGAACAGGCGCCAGGATTTGTTTCTTCGGCTCACCCTTCGCATGTTTGCAAGCTCAAGAAGGCGCTCTATGGCCTTAAACAAGCTCCTCGAGCTTGGTTTCAGAAGTTGCATCAAGCTCTCATTCAACATGGCTTCAAGCAGTGTATCTCGGACACCTCCCTTTTTATCAAGCATCAGGGCTCTTATGTTTTCTATGTTCTTGTCTGTGTGGACGACTTTATTATCACTGGATCCAACTCCTCCGTCATCGATGATTTTGTCAAGTACCTTAACTCCCTCTTTTCTAAAAAATACATGGGCGCTCTAAAAAAATTCTTGGCCATTGAAGTTCATCGCAATTCCTCCGGTCTTCTGCTCTCTCAGTGGAGATACATTCTGGATCTTCTTGATTGCAGAAAGATGATAGGGGTCAAACCTATTGCTTCTCCTGTTCCAGGTTCTCGGCTCATTTTTTGCGGCGATCCTTTCCAAGATGTTCATCTATATCGCAGCATTGTGGGAGCTCTCCAGTATGCCACTATCACTCGACCTGAGATCTCCTACTCGGTCAATCATATTTGTCAGTTCATGTTCCAGCCATCTAATCATCACTGGGCTGCAATCAAGAGAATTCTTCATTAATTCAAGGGTTCTCTTGATACAGGTCTTTTCTTTCGTCAACCTGGTGACTCTCGGCTCGTTTTCTTCATTGATGCTGGCTGGGCTTCTGACCCTGAGGACTGTCGTTCTCAACATGGCTTCTCCATCTACCTTGGGGGGAATTTGGTCAGCTGGTATTCTCGCAAGCAGAATGTTGTTGCTCGATCTAACACTGAAGCAGAATATAGAGTCATTGCCTTTGCTGCGGATGTACTCATTTGGCTTCAACAGCTTCTCAAGGAAATAACTGCTCCTTCCCATGGTCCTCCTATTATTCTTTGTGACAATCTTAGTGCGACCTTCCTCACAACAAATCATGTCTTCCATCAGCGGTCAAAACACAACAAGATTGACTACCATTATGTTCGATAGCAAGTTCAAGCACGGGAGCTGATTGTTTGACACGTCAAATCTGCTGATCAAATTGCCGACATCTTCACCAAAGCCGTTGGAACCTCTAGGTTTCAAAATTTGAGGACCAAGCTTCTCGTTCGTACCCTATTGTGAGTTTGCGGGAGGGTATTAACATGCTGACCTTGTCTTAGTTTTGTTGTATACCTTTTCCTTATTCTGTTGTAGAATATTTCCACACCAAATTTGTATCGTAGTTTGTAGGAATTAGTTGTACTGATTTGTTGAGATAGAATAGGAAATTAGTTGTTAGAATCCTAGTGTATATGTACAACAGAAAGTATCATTAAAATTAACCTTCATTTCATATTTACTCTCATTATTTTATGAGGACACGTTTTGGCAATGAGAAGATCATGGAAAACACTATTTTGTATGAGGGCTGCGATTACCACAACTAGCTCATCACCGAGGATTTCCCCCGGAACAAAGAAACCCCACCGGAGGAAAAATTGCAATTTGAAAGTAACAATGATTTATAGCAGAAAAACTATTGTAATCATCGTTCTTATAGTTATCCAAAACTCTATTGAAGAGCTGAAACTGAGATGAAAATCGTTGATATTTCTTCTTCTATTCGTTCTTAAAATTAAAATTGGCGAAGAATTTAACGTAGTTGTTCTGTTGTTGTAAACTCGTGGTAATATTTGCCTCTGAAAATATATGCTGCTGAAAATTTTGAGCTTAAAACGCGTAGTTCTTAACTCACAAAGTTCAGTTATTATATTACAGCTAGTATTTGTTTAAATATACACACCATTGGTTATAAAGTTGTTCATAATTATCGGAATCTTATGTTTTGCAAACTTTTTGTTAAACTTTATTTAACGGGATAAAGAGGAAAGGAATTACACGAAACACATCAAATTCTTTCAAATGGTTGCCTTACTTTGGTCCAAGTTAACCAACAAATAAACACTAATTGATGCTAAAAAAAATATGAACTTAACACATAACAGTGTAGTTATTACTTTACAATGCGTAGAAGTAACCTTACAACTAGTATTTATTTTACTATACAAATTATAGGTTATATAGGTTGTACTTAAGAAATGCATTAACTTAAACTCTGTAAATGATAACATACAACTATATAGTATTTCTTTTATATTATATGTGATAAAGTATAATTATATCCATACCACTACAACAACAAAAAAGTTCAGCAGTGATACTTATTTGTGACAGTTAATGAGATGTCACAATATTTACTTCACCTTTAGGGTCACTTAATATTTGTGACATGTAAACTGAATTACTACATCAATCCATGTTAGAAAATTCAGGACTCGTCTAAATTGAACTGCATCTTAAAGCATCACAAAAAATATAACGATACTTCAATGCGTCACAATATTTTAGTGACACGCTGAAAAGAGGCACTTCACAAGGCGTCACTAATAATTTTAGCGACACATTTGACTGTCATGATGCTCTAAAAAAACGTCACAAGTAAAAAAAATTGTAGTGTCCTTTTATGACTTTTATGACCAAAGTTAGGAAAAAAAACATCATTCCCAGTTCAATTACGGGTGAAACTGGTTTAACAGAAAGAGAAAAAAAAAAGAGGCAGAGAAAGAATTTTGTAAGGTAAAGTTTACTAAAATGCGGTCTAATCGGTTCAAAATCAGAATAATTTTTGTTTGGTCCCGATCCTAAATAATCACTTATCGATCCAATTCTCGATCTAATTTTTTTATGATTTCAATTTTGATTCTTAAACGATTTCGGTCTGTCTGATCCGGTCCTATCTTCCATCTTAGACCGACGAATACCACTAATTAGTATAGTGGATCAAACCAGAACTCACGGCTCCGGATCCTCTGTGAACAACAAGGCATGTGACCCTGTGACGAAAACAAAAACAGGGTCGTTTTATGTCATTCTTTTCCCCCCTTTACTTCTTTGGCTCTGCCTCTTTCTTGCCTCAGTCTCCGGACTCCACCTGTGTTCGAGTTCTTCACCACAGCAAAAAAGAAAACCTAGCAAACCGCAGCTTGTTTCATGAAGCCTCGGAAATCCAAGTAAAATTCCAATAAAAAAATGAAAACCCAGCAAAAAAGCCCCAAGTTTATCAATTCTACCAAAAACTGTACAAATGTTCCACAAGAAATATAGGAGAAGTCCAAGAACTTCAATGGAAGGCTATCAGCATAGTTATCCAACTGAAGACAGTGTTGTAATTGCAATAATCGAAGTCAATTCAACTTCAAGTTGAATTAATTCAAGGTCCATTACAAAATAAAGAAGGCTGGGTCTTTTCTTCGAAAAAGCTTCAAAGATCACATTACATCCATGTCAAACTTTGTTCTCGGTTTCGCATCGATAGTCCGTATATTCATCGAGCATACGCCTTTGCCACTCCAATCTGAAAATTTTGTGAACCATTTGGTTGGGTTTCCAGGGCTTCTTGAACTTGATTGCTGAGTTTTTGTCAATGATTGGGACATAGTTATTTATCTTTTTCGATTCCATTCTGTTGCCGAAAAACAAAATTGTATCTGTGAAGTTGTGCTCGATTGAACGTCAAAGGAGTTGGAGATGAATGTTGGAATATTCAGAAAAAAAGGAAAAAGGTAAAGTGAAGCCAAGGGGAAGAAATGTTATCAAACGACGTCATTTTTGTTTTGGTCACAGGGTCACAGACTCTTTTGATCACAGAGGATCCCCACTCGAACTCACAAAGGCAATTGATTTGATCTTCAAAGTAAGATCTAAGTCTAGATTTTGAAGTCCGCATTTGAAATATGCAACTTAACATATAAATCTACGGCCCATCTTCAGTTGAAGTGAACGAAATTTAGTGTCAAATAATTTCTACTTAGAGTGAGCTTTGAAATAGTTTGAGTTATATTAAATTCAAATTTATCCAAGACTATATTCATATGTATCTGATCACATTAGAACGGTACCAGGGATGATCATGGATTTAGAACCCGACTTAGATCCACAGGGTCTAGATCTATTGGATCGGGTATGGTCCAAAAACTTCATGTCCATTAAATTTGGATCCGGGTCTAAATTTTAAAATACGGGTTTGGGTCTAAAATACTAAGACTCAAATCCAACCCAGCATCGACCCGTAGACCCATATAACACTAACTATATATAATTTTACTCTAATTTTTAGATTACTTTTATATTGTCTCTGCATTTTGATTTTGATTTTAAAAAATAATATGTACTGTGTATTTTTTCTTGAAAAAATATTCCATATGCGTATTGAACTTGAATGATTTGTATTAAGATAATATATATTTTATTTAGTAAATAAAAAATAGAATATTAGACTCATTTAAGATCCGTTTTGGATCTAAGTCCCGTTTAAACCCATCGGCTTTGAGTATGGGTCTAACATTTTCAAACCCTAAGGGTTCAAACCAGACATGGGTCTAGCTAAATTTTCTTAGGATCGGGCCTGTGTCTTATTAGACCCGACTCAGACTCGGCCCATGATCATCCCTAAACTTCACCAAAGTCAAGTAACTTTGGTGTATTAATTCCTCATTGAGAATGTCTCAGGAAAGACGGTCATTCCATAAATTTATGGACGGTCTACAGAGGCTTTTACCTTAAATGTTGTAAATTTTTACAAAATTTAAATATTGTATTTTATAAGTTAGAACAAGTTATAATATGTATTTGAATGTGAAAATATAAAAATATATAACATAAAAAAAATATTTCCAATATTTCTAAATTTAGTACTCCCTCTATCCCAATTCAAATTGCAAGGAATTTTTTTCACGGTCTCCAATACACACATTTGACCATTAATATATTTAACTACGTATAATATCGGCAAACAAAAAGTTACTTTTTAGAAACAACTTGTTATGACAAATCCAACAATATCACATACAACAATATTATTGTTTATATATCTATTCAAATATGTAGTCAAAGTTTTCTTAGTTTGACTGAATCTTTGATTCCTTGTAATTTGAGCTGGGACGGAAGGAGTATATGTAATTTTACAAATACAGTGTATAAGGAAAAAAATAAGTGGTCTATACATAAGTTTATGGACAGACCGTTTGTCAGAAGATCCACTCATTCTCATTCATTGAGGTATATAACAGTCTGATAATTATGTATCATTTATATATTTTTTAATGTCAGATTATAATTTCTTAGGGTTGAAATATATATTAAAATACTTTAAAATTATAAAAAGCTTGTCTCAATAAATATAAATAAACATTAAATTACTGTATTAGTTATATTAATTATGAATGATTCCGTGTAACGGTTAAACACTCTAAATACGATGTTGTAATGTTTTATTATTTACATTATGGTATATTTGCCTTTATAAACTAAATACTACTACTCCCTCTCTCCCAACCAATTTGCAATCTTACTTTTGGTACGCTATTCAAGACTCATGTTTCACCGCTAATATATTTACCTACGTGTATAATAATGGTAAATAAGAATTTGATATTTAGAACTAATTGTTATGGCAAATTAAAAATTATCATATACGATAATATCGTTGTTCATATATTTATTAAAATATGCCGTCAAAATTTGATATACAATAGGGTTTAAAAAGGCAAGTTCCTTGGATTTTTGGCCGAAAATTAAATATTTTGGAAAATGGTGCCTTTAAAACCTTAGAAATTCCCCAGTCGTCGAACCGGACAGAACGGGTACCTGGTGGTTCGCGCTCCATACGATTGGTGTCGTAGTGGTCGTGGTCTCGAAACTCACCAGCTCCTTACCCTTTACCCCTCCACTCAGGCGGAGGCGCCGCCGCCGTCACCCGTCCGCCGGCTGCCGTATAAGAGTTCTAAACTCCCTGATAAATCTCTCTTCTGTAAGAGTTCTAAACCCCTGATAAATTTCTCAGCAGTGCAAAAAACTCAGCCGAATTGATTTATTTTGAATAATCAAGAGCTTATTAATTCACTAGGTTTGATGAAAACTGTTTTAATTTAGCTTAAAGCACGTATAAATGATTTTTGAAAAGTGCCTGAATAATTAATTTGGATTGGAGCTTTAGGTGCAGATGCTGTTGTGGAGGGAAACCTATTCAAATAATGAATGATTCCACAAATGCCCCTTGCTTAAAATGCTGGTTACCTTCTGTTGATTGCACTAGTTCCGATTTAATCAATATTTGTTTTTTTTCATTGTGGAGGCTATTGATCTCGTGCTGATTGTTCGATAGAGGAGACGATGTATTGTAAATACTGTGCCAAGGACTGTCGTACCCAAAGGGATGGCGCATTTATGTGAGTTATTTGAATGGCATTAGTATATGGTTGCGGACAGTTTAGCTTCTGAACACACTTGCTCTAAAGAGATTATGGTCAATGTTTTGCAATTTTTCCAGATGTTGCTATGAGTGTGGAAGAATCCTTGAACAAGATGACTTCACAGATGAGCCTACGTTCTCCAAAGGAGCAGGGGGAGAGGTATGCTGCTGTTTCATATATTAGTTTTGTGATACTCAGTCCGAGTGCTATATGTTGTAATGTGCACATCACCATCAATCCTGTTGATCGGTGTTTTCTTCTTTATGGTGTAGAGCCGGATGAATGGTGTTTTCGTAAGGAGCGTTCAGAATGATCATAGAGAATCTTTTGAAAGAACATTGGAGAAGGGTATGTAACTGTTTTTTCCTACTTCTATTTTATGAATCATCCTTGTGATTCTAGTCTGTTCTCGCCTCGAATATTGCAGGCTACTTTGGTTTTTAATTTTTCATTTGTCACTCCACCAAGTTTTTATTATTGAATTCAGTTTTCATTCTGTGACATTTTATCTTCTGTGTCTTACTAGTTTTGTTGTTAGTCTGATCTAAAGCAGTGCTGTGATTAGATTTACTGTGTGAAATGTTAGAGGTGTTTCATTTGTCTGGAGCTAATCCCCTAGTGGGATAGAATTTATTTTTGTTGTATTTCACTGTCTGATAGCGTTATCTTTGCAGGAAAGCAACTTATTAATAATTTGATGACAAAATTTCAATCAAACGAAGGACAGTTACATGCTCAAGCATCCAACTTTTATCGGGTTGGTCTCTACAAGCCACTCTTTTTATTTTATTTTCCTTCTCAAGTGGTCCCTTTTTGAAATTCTTACTTGCCTTTTTGTTATGTCCCAATTTAAGGGTATTACTGTGATGTTTTCTTTTCCCATTTTGGCACAATACTTTTACTATAGAATTCATCTTCAGTGTCTACCTATAAAATCCTCCATCCACTTACATTAGTTTCTTTTATTTTATTAATTTTTCTTTAACTTTGTGGAAAACCAAAGAAAGAACCTTAAATGGGGAGAGAGGAAGCTATTTTTTCATGTTTATCATACTTGCAGATAGCACTTGAGAAGGGATTTACCAGAGGACGGAAAACTGAACAAGTTGCCGGAGCTTGCCTCTACCTTGCTTGTAGGTGAGTGAAGTCCTGGTTTTTACTTTCATTTGATGCTAGTGTGACCCATCATGCAATTCTTTTCTAGCATCTGGACCACGTGCATCATCTGTTCAAGCATACCAACATACTTCTCCAAAGGCTTTGTTTAGCTCTCTAGGCAACTGATTGAGACCATCTTTATGATGACACAGAAAATGGTTTGAAGGAAGTGAAATATTTGCATAATATAAACCTGGGGATTTTGGTTTGAAGTGACTTAAATTTAGAAAAGTCAAGAGAAGATAGTCTGTGTGTCTCGATAGTATGAGTTCATTCTTGTGCAAGATTAGTTTTACAAGTTCACATAGTTCTCTCTTAGATTTTTATGGTTCATATTGAAAGCTCTGCATAAAAAATCTGTATAAAGCTCCATTCTATTTTCTATTTTCTATTTTCTATTTTCTATCACGTGTTTTGTTATCGTTGTGATTATAACTTTAAATATTTTTGCCCCCGAAGAAATAACTTTTCTTTGTGACTTGTGAGTATTCTAATGTGTTACTTTATCTATTTTGCAGGGCCAGTAACAAACCGTACTTACTGATTGACTTTGCTATATGGTTGGGTGTGAATGTGTAAGAGAATACCCATTCTCATATGAGTTTTGTTTCTTTGGTTGCCTTATTGTTATTGTCTCTTAGTTGGTTTATTTTTACATTTCTCAAGTTAAGCTGCAGCCTTTTACCTTGGTTGGTAACTGGTACTTTATTTTGATTGTGTAGTTATGTCTTGGGCGCTGTTTATCTACAGCTTTGCAAACTTCTGAGCCTTCAAGAGCATGATTTTGTTCAAAAGCTTGTTGATCCTAGCATATTTATGCATCGATTCACAAATGGTAATGCCCAGTCTTATTCTGTT
>JAULKM010000009.1:7641344-7656861 GCA_032355605.1 Rubia tinctorum
CATCAATGTGAACAATGTGGTCAAGGTTTTTGAACATGAGATTTGTTTGAAGCTTTGATAAACAGAACCTTACACGTGATATTTTGTTCAATGTTGTTAGGGCTGGGTTGATGCTGTTTGTGTGACTCCTGATTATCTTCGCTGTTATAGCTCTCTGTAAGCTGTTCTTCCCAATTCCTAAAGCTGCAGCAGTCCCTCTGACAGTCCTCCGTCTTGATGCAGGTAGCCCTCGCAAGGTATCCATATCTATGGGCTTCTTGTTGGCCGGAGGATGTCCATACATCCGATGATGGAAATCTAAGGGCTGGCCATAAGCTAGCTAGGCACGAGCCCTAGATCAGATTGTGCTTACCGTGCGGGATGCTGCAGTCGAACATCGCTGCTGCCTCTTCCCTTTTGCTGTGATAGATCTTCCCATTTTGGTTCGCAAGGAGAAACTCACCCATGTGCTGTCTTTCTTCGTTGGTCAATTTCTTCTTCACTCTAGTCCCCATCACAAAAACCCAATGATGAGTGGGAAGATGCAGATTTGAGAGAGCAACCAACTCCTTTGAGAGATTTGGAGGGCTCAATGACATGCACCTTTGCAAGCTAAGAGTTCCCTAAATATTACCCAAAATTTTGGGTTAGGAGTTTGGAAATGAAGAAGTAGTTTAGGCCATGTTCAGTTTGGGTCTTGGAACTTGAGTTTAATGTTAGGTTTTGTAATTTTCCCTTTCCATGTAGTAGTGTATTTATAGGCTGGGCTGGGTTCCAAAAATTTACAGTTATACTGTATGTTTTTTTGTAATGAACAGGGCCTTCAAAATTTGGTTTGGCGCAAATGCTGTGAACATTCAAGCGGGAATAACAAAAGAGGAGGGAGTACTTTACCCCTAAAACAAAGTTTACCAGAGCTGAAAATTTCAAACCCAAACCCCACTAATCCCACGTGCACTGACACAAGGCCCACACCAAATTTTGAGAAGCAAATTCTCTTTCTACAAAACCTCCTGGGACGGAGGGAGTAGTAAAGTTACATCTAGACAACAATACTCACCAACCAAAGATTATGTCAATTCGAAAATCCAAAACTCCTACTTTATCCGCTCCACTAACATATACCTACTTTCTTTATTAAGTCATATTACTAGTAACTATTCATATCTTTTATTCCATTTAAAATCACAATTAACACTGAATTAATGCGTAAATACTTGTCGCGCCTTACGTCATGCTAATTTTAAATAACTGGTTGTATTGTTAATACTAGTTTCTCCCCCACCCAACTCTAAGTTTCCCCACCAAATTTTTTTTTACTCCTATGTAATCAATTATAAGCTTCCCCACTCTACTCTCTTATACACTATGAATTAGATTTTGCACCGATTTACTTCAAAGCATATAGAATTTTAATGGATGCATTAACGATTGTGCAAGAACCTCAAGTATAGAGGGAGTTCTACATTTTGAGAGTAAAAAAAAACCAAATATTTGTGGGGAATTTTGAGAACTTTTGAATATTCTGTAAACTTACCCTCGCTGAGAGGAAGTATCCGCCATAACCTATATAACGGTTGTGGTCATCTTGTCGGAGCTTCTTACCGGAGTTCGTCACTCATGAAACGCTTCTCAGTCCCTCCATTTCAGTTGTTCGCTGCCGCCGACTCCTCTGCCGCCACCGCGTTAATGTCTTCAGGAAACTCAGTAAGCCTACGCCTTCACAAGAACAACACTCTTTTGTAATAATTTGGTTAATCTTATGTTTCGATTGTATGTTTTACAGTCAAGGGCTAGCCGAGGTCGGAGAAGTTACTGCGGCAATTCAGATGGCGTAGATGATGAGCCGATCACCGGCGATTCTCATTTCCGGCATGTTCAACGCGCCAATTCTGGGCTCCGACCATCATCATACAATAATGCCCCTCCTCCCTACCATTACAATCCTAGACCTCACCAAACACAGTACAGACAGCCTTCACCTCTTTATGGTTCAGACCGGCAGTTCAGACCGCAGCATTACGGTTTGAATCAACAGTTTAGGCCACAGTGGCAGCAGCAGCAGCAACACCCGCAGCAGTTTAAGCCCAGGCCTCCCAAGGACTCTATGTATCGGAATTGGGAGTACGCTAAACCTCAGCCGCCTCTTGAATGCGGTAATCGTTGCCATCTGGAGTAATTTGTTGAGATTATGGTGTTTACAGTGAATTCTGATTTTTCTGGTTTTGTTCGTTGTAGTTTTGAAGTAATGCCAAGCGAAATATTGCTGTTACAGAAGGGAATATGTTTTCAGCTTTCTGATAGGAATCTTTACTTTTCGTTGCAGTTTCAAGGGACCATCAATTTATTTGCTTAGGGCTTAGGGGTCGGTGTAGAAGCTAGATTGTGCGAGAATTTTGTGGACTTGTCTATTTATGACTTCTAAATTCTTTTGACGACAGAAATTCAACCAATTTATAGCTAGTGTTGCAGTTTTTCGTTTTATCTTGTAGATTGAAGACATGCAATGCATATACCACTTCATTCCCTTCATTGGTTACATTTGCATTGACTTGATTTTACCCTTTGCAGAGCGGTTTACAGTGCTATCATACAATATACTAGCTGATTACCTAGCGGCAAATCATCGACAGAAGCTTTACTATCACATACCTCCCTACATTATGGATTGGGAAAGGCGTAAGAGAAGTATTGTTTTTGAGATTGGGCTCTGGTCAGCTGATATATTATGCTTGCAGGTTATTTGCTGCATTTATGCAAACATGATGCTGATCGCTGAATACTCTAACTGATCGCTGAATACTCTAATTATGTGTTGATAGTAGAAGAGAATACATGTTGCATGTGATACAGGCAACATGCTGTCATTTTGGGAACTATATAAAGTGTTATTCTTTCGGATTTTGAGTCTGGTTGCGGAAGTTAGCAGTCCATGTTAAACATCAGATTTGGGTTTTAATCTACTATTGTAATTGTGAGTTGGTTTCCTAAGTTTAGCAGTCCATGTTAAACCTCAGAAAATCTATGCTCGACTCGATAACGTTTATATGTTTAACTTTATTGAGATTAATGCATTTCATTTGTTAATTTTATTAAAATAAACTAGTTTCATATCATTTAAACAATAAATGTATTAAACTATATTTTTAACATACAAATTGCTTAATTAATTTTGTTGAATTAAATGTTTTTATAAGCCTATAAGTTGAGTTTGTCCACTCACGGGCCGTTCGGATTTGGAGCATTCCTTAAGAAAATGTAATTGAATATGTTCTGTTATATAGCCCTTCATATAGTATAAACATGATTGTAATAGCAGTACTAACTAAATTGCTATCTGAGACCTACATTGCTAAGATTTAAATGATGCTTGTGGTCATTGTCTAAATGAAACAACACACCTTCATTGTCTTACTGGACACTTTGTATTCCATCATATGCCTGTTTCATCTTCTACTGAAAGAAAATATCTTCTTGCTGTGATGTTTACCGTTGGTCAACTGCCAGTTTAATGAAATATTTACTTGCTAATGCTCCTTTATGGAAATGTTTGCGTGTAACTTTTGACATCTATGTACTATTGCTCTCTCCAACTATGCTTTTTAATTTTCTCTTTCTGGTGTGTGAACTCACATTATTTATTTGATAATGTTAGGAGGTTGATAAATTTGAAGACTTGAAAAAGGAATTGGGCCTGCGTGGATATAGTGGCATTTGGAAGGTGTGTAAAAGAATCATTAATTTCAGTGGTGTTGTTATCTTTCTATTATCTATCATCTTTGTTACTGGTCCGCTCCATGAAACATCCACATTTTCAATGTGCTCTCGTTTTTATGCATTCCCCCTATTGATGCTCCAAATGATAACAGAAGCTCCTAATTGTGTTTTTCTTGAATCTCAAGTGAAGAGAATGAATTCGATATTATGCATTTTGTGTTGCAGCTTTGTATTCAATTTCTGTATTTCACGGGGTAGGGTATTAGGTTTTAAGTACTTTGGTGATTCCCACAAAAAAAAGAAGGAATTTTATGATCTTAATTCTCAAAGTTACATTTGACTTAAGTTGGTTTCTGTTCAGCATCATATTAGTTCATCTTTGATGCTAAGTTTGTCTGCTTTAATAAGTTAGTGACTATCCGTGGCATCTAGTATAGTGTGTGCTTGTTATGGTACTGATGTACAGAAGCTATAAAATTTTTGGTTCTTTCTGTATGGATGTATGGAAAAGTTATAAAGATTCAAACCTTATGGTTTTATCTGTTTGGTTAAATAAAACACACTCCAAAATTAATCAAATGGAAGTTCCAAGTCGAATTGATCCAAACAGCCGTTACTCCATATTCCGATTGAGGAGCATCATTTACTTTGTCAACAATATCTATCACCGATTATGAACACTTCAAATTGTTGAAATTGCTCTGAAAGAATGTCAAAGGCATTCAAATGTTCATGTTGCCTATATTTCTTTCCTGAAGCTGTTATGAAAAGCTAAGTTGTGAAATAGTTCTTGAAAAGAGTTCTGAGTACAGGAAGAATTGGAAGATGTTTAAGTGAGGAAATTCCAAGCGTGGGGGCTCTAAGAGTTAAGTCATATTCGTAATCTTTCAGACCAAAGATGGAAGGTGAGCTGAAAGACTGTAGAAAAGCATATAATTTTTGGCAAATGGGAAGAGGTCTTTAGCATAGAAGTATTGTTTCTTCCCAAGGAGTTTTATGTGTGTATTGTAGATACTTTTTTTTCCCAGAAAATTTCTGTAGATCACAGCACTTTTTCTGGCATCAGAAATGCAGGAAACAGATTTCAGATCTAAGGCAGATACTTACAAACTTATTACAGGAATTATGATTGAGCTGAAAACTCAAATCTCCTCTTAAAGAGGCACGTTATTTATAGACGTAAAACCAAGTCATTCTTAAACTATAATTCTCCTTTATTTTATAAGAATGTTTTTCTCAACATAGACTAAACAACAAAGAAAAGACTTACCTGACCGAAACTTAACAAAATACTGGTACCAAAAAAAAAACCCTAACAAAATACTAATTAGGTAATAATATTTACAAATTAGGAAAGTCCTAAAAAGCCGAAATATAACTCAAAACACTTACGTCTAGAATTTCTGAAAACAAACCACAATTCCTGCATCTTGGTCCAATTGTTAAGAAAAAAGGATGATTTGTTTCAGTTGGCCTACCTGTTGGTTTTCTCCATGGATTTCAGCTGGACTGGGCTCAAGTATTGGAACCTATAGTTTGAATTTTCATCTGTTTTTGTTGTCCCGCATGAATTTGCTTGTTCCTCATTTAGTTGCTTTGGAACACTTTATCTGTGATACATATATTCAAACTCCGAAGTGTAATGACACTTGATGCTAATTGTTAGTGAGAACTTGAAGATTAAGTTAAATGCAGTTACTAGAGCACAGCTGATTTAACATTGACCCGAAGTTGCTTATGGAATTTCTATCCTTGCCCGTGTGAGAACTAGTTTTAGCTATTGGTTTGGTTCCAATTTCCTAGTGTCAAGTCACTATCTCCATTCTTCTGCAATTTTAGTCCCTCTGATTTTGCCTGAACTATAGAGGTCTACTGATTCAAGACTTCCTACCTCACCTAACTGTAAGTTCATATCCATGTAATCTGAATACTTTTGCTACTAGATGTTTCCCTTTTCATACTGAAGAAGATAATAAACTGCTCCGTTTATTGATGATCTTATTAAGGCTAATTTAGTTGCATTACTCTCTCTTATTTTGACCATAATTAATGAGTCTAGAGTTGCACCTAAAATCTCTCAAATTTGGGTGAGGTAAGTGTTGGGTTAATCTTTTAGTTGCTCTAAAGCTAAAGAGCTTGTTCCATAATCGAGAATCCCTGAACCCCAATAGGTATAAGTTGTAAATGTCGGTCTACTTCTTGTTTCTTTGTAGATGCGAACCGGTGATCCTGTTGATGGCTGTGCGACATTCTGGCGTAACACGAGGTAAATATTTGTGCATGGTCTGTTACAAAGTTAAACTGGGTTGATGCTATAACTGTCGATTATATGATATGTCTGCTTGGTAAAGCCTCTAGATGAACCATAACATGGTTTTCCCTGCTGCTTTATTTGTATTACCTAATAAGTAAATATGGTGTAAATTTTACAGCCAACTTGACTAAAAATTGTCATCCCTTAAACTGACACTGTGATTTTCTCAAACTTCATATGTTTATATAGCTCCCAAGTCTCCTGCACCAGGTCCACAATTCTTTATTTTCTATTTATCCAGCACAAGTTTTAAGAATCAGCGAATAGGGTTTTAGTTTACTGTAAGAATCAAAACCAGGATTGTCTAGGTGTAATCTGAAAGTACATGCAGGGTTGCTTACTAAATGCCATTAAAATTTGTTGGCTACTATGAATGATTTCTTGTTGGAGGTTTTTAGAGATTAAAGGTAGCTGCATAAATATTCAAGTGCATTATTTTCCCTGTTGGCATTGCATTTTCATTTCTAAAATTGCAAATTCTTAACACCATGAAAGGAACGGGTTTCATTATGATTTTTGAGTAACTGTTTTTTGACAGTTTCATTTATGTATATGTGTTAATTATTTTTAATTGTTGAGAAGATTTTTTGTTGTTTATCATTTTCATGTCATATCTTCAGTGTTTTTCAATCAGTATGGGATCATTCCTTATATAAGACCTTCATGAGGAATTTTCATTAAATCCTGTCTACATGCTTTATTTTATTGTTATTTGGTTGGCAATTAAAATACACACATTAATGACAATTTTTTTGGAGTACAGAGTCTAGTCTTTTTCATTATTTTGTACTAATTAAGTGTTACGTAAAATGAAACACGTAACAAATGACAAAATCCACATGCCTCTGGTAACTCTGTGATGCTTGAAAGATGATTATCAGCTTCATTAATGTTTCTAAGTTTTGCTTCAACCCTGCATGGTAGATTTAAGTTGCTGCATGACGAATCCATTGAATTCAACAAGCTTGGTCTTCGAGACAATGTTGCACAAATATGTGTTTTTGAGGTACGTGGGATTATAAGAGATGCATAAGAAGCTCAAAACAATATGAATTACATTCTAATTTGGCTATTAGTCTAATTAATTTGTTCGCTAACTTCCTGTTGAACAGTCTTTGTATAATTGCTATGATAATGAAGCAGCAGCTTCTGCACAAAGGTACAATTTCTCATTTGACAATTTTTTGTAGACAAATAACCTTCTTGTTATAAGTTTTTCTGTTTAATTCTTTGACCCCTTATGGTTTACTGGTCTTGTATTTATCATAAATTCAAGGGAAATCATTTCAGAGCCCTTATTTTTTGCAGACCTTTTCTTTAAGAGACCAAAATCATGAAATGGATTTGCCTTTTCTTTCTTGGGTTTTTCCGCCTTTTTAATATTTCTCCATTCTTATTGACATATTTCTACATATACAATTAGGGTTTTCTATAAATAAACAGAATACAAACTATTTCAGATTTTAAATGCTTCTCTATGTTTTTTTGTTTCTTTTCCCATTATATATGACTCGGCATTTGGTTTTGTAGCGTAAGAAAACCAAATAAAGTTGTGGTTTGCAACATTCATGTGCTTTTCAATCCTAAAAGAGGAGAAATTAAGCTTGGACAGGTAATGTTCGGCCTTCTATCCTTGATGTTATCTTACATTTTGTGATTTATGTTTGTCATCACACTAAACTGTTCAGCTTACTTCGGTAGTTTTGCCTTTTGAAGTTGCTTGCTAATGAATGTCTTTGGCTACAGCTCATCAATTTTACAATGGCGTCAGAATAATTAGATTACTTTCTTAATATGTAGGTCTTCTGGATGGAAATAATGATTTAGAAAGAAGAAACCTTTTAATATATTCACTCATCTATGATGTTTTAAAACTCTCCCACTTCATAAGCTTAAAGAAAAATAAATGATCACTAGCAACTCTGCTTAGTACACCAATAAGTTTAAGTTGGAGCTCCTTTAAAGGATTTCTACATAATCCTTGAAGCTGCAGTTTTTGGTTTCTTTTTCTTCGTTCTTCTGAAATTTCAGTGGATTCTTGTTTAATGCTTTCTTTTACCTTGCATGTGATAAATAAATAACTAGTTTAATTTCAATATGCTCAAGACTTAACAATAATAACTATCCTTAACCTGATATTCCCAAATGCATCCAAATGTCTTCTTGTAATGTTTGATCCCCAATATAGTCTAAATCATGCATTTTCTTTCGAATAGGTCTTTCATTTTTCTTGCTACATGTGGGTTTTTAGGCTACTGGTTCTTAATTCTAGTGCCTTCATTGATGGAGTTAATGCCTAAATTAACTCTACTTCTATGTATTTCAATTGAACATTCTTCATTTGGGTCATGATTAATGGGTGAAAAACTTCTTTGTACATCCAGATACCTCGGAACTGGTACTAAATATTAAGAATCTGCTATTTTTTGAGATAGCTACCTGTATTTCACTTCAAATTATTACTCAAAGCAGGTAAGGGTGCTTCTGAGTCAAGCTTATAATGTTTCCAAGCTTTGGGATGATGCTCCAGTCATTGTTTGTGGGGATTTTAATAGCACTCCAAAGGTGCGACAATAATGTTTTCACTTCCTTTTGACAAGTTCACTTATTTCTCATTTCTGGTTACTCGCGCTAACTGTTTTCCGGGACTACTAGTAAGTAAATTCCATTTTTGGCGCATCTATTAGCAAATGATTTAAGAGTCCGTTAAATATTTAAATAACCTTTTTGATCATTCAAAATGCTAGGATGATTATAGACCATTGAATTTTAAAACAATTAAAAAAAAAAACCACCTTTAGAGGTGGGGGTTCAAAGGACCCTAATAGATTACTACATGTAATGTATAGTGTTTCGCAAATCATTATCAGTTGAGGAAGGATTGGTCTTACTGATTCGTGGGACAAACCATCATATTCAGTCCCTTAAATTCGTAGAATATATCTTTTGATTCGTTGATGAACTTTTAGTGCAGAATTTGTCTATAAATATCAGACGTATTTAAATTAAATGACTGATTATTGATTAAAGAGTTAAATATTCTTTTCCAATGAGGAACAGACATATTTCCAAATATCATTTATATGGAATGAGTAGTTGCTCAAGACAAACATGACATTCACAGATAAAGCTAAGTTAAATTTCACAAACTTTAGGGAAAAAGAAATTGTTTTTGAAACTCAAGGGCTGAAGTAGTCTGCACTAATATATATGTAAGGAACCAAAATTGGACTTTACTCTTTCCTTTTGTCTTGTATCTATGCTCATTCTAATTTGACTTTTTTGGCTTCTGCATCAGAGTCCATTGTACAACTTCATTGCCGAAAAGAAGGTCAATCCAAGCTATTTTAAACTTCAGTTTCCGTTTCAGTTTCACAGCCTGATATACTGTCTATCCTTCCATTCTTTCACTCTCAGCTCTACACTCTTCCCCTTCAATCTTGTCCTATTTCATATGCAGTTTTGGAAGTTTGCTCACTTCTTTCTTATGTTGCCGCAGCTAGATATTTCAGAACTTCCCAGAAACGAGGTTTCAGGGCAGGCATCAGCATTGTTGCCATCTAACTCTATATATGGGTCTGAATACTTCCCTCTAAGTTTCTATCTTTTAAGGCCATCATTAGAGATTTTGCTGTATTTATATGACAATACTGCTTCAATATGATAGGGCTCAGTCTGCAGATAATTCTTCTCAAAGCTCACCCACACAAGTTCATGTAGGGTCGGAGAACTGTGATTCTCCAGCACATAAGCAAAATTGTCCTGATGAAAGTTTTAAAAAGGGAACTTTTGCAGAGACCAACTTGTTTTTCTCTCCTGTTGTGGAAGAGGAGTGTTCCATTAGCATGAAATGTGCCGATGAGGAAGTTGCTAAACAACTTAGTGGAGGCAATCGTGAGAATGAATCTACTTTAATTGGTTCTCAAAGTGCCTTGGGAGACACTCCAGGCATTTTGCTAGATGAAGCTGCATGCCTAGAAAGTCCTGTTAAGGATGCTAATCATGACTCCTCTTTATTGGATATGAAATTGGAGAGCTTGTCCTTGGATGCGATTCTTGATGATAGAAAGGAAGGTAATGATATAAGTGCTTTTATGCCTGTGATGTACTACTTTTCCATTGTAGTTTATTCCATTGAAAATCAATTTCTGAGGCCGTTGAGTTAATTACAGAACGTGCCAATTCGGATAGGGAAGGTCTCTATCCTCTGAATAACGCTGCTGGAAGAGATGCTAACAATACTTACAAGGATCAGTATAAGTATGATCCATCAAGTTGGACTCCTGGTGAAATAGAAACTGCAACTGGTAGTTCATGTAGCATAGTAATGGAACACCCTTTGAAGCTACACAGTGTGTATGGAGAAGTTGAGGTACGTATGTATTAATATACATGATTGATTCCTGCTATTTTTGGTTAGCGTTCAATCATAGAAGGAACTGTTTGTGGCGGAGTTAACAAATTTATGACTTCGATTATGCAGGACTGTTATGGAACAAGAGATCAATCCGGAGAACCTTCTGTTACCAGCTATCACAAATGTTTCTTTGGCACTGTTGATTATATATGGTGAGCATCTTTTATTTACTTCATGTCAATTGTGCCTTGTCTTTCGGGGGTAACTGTGCAGCACATCTCTTTTGGGGCTTAATTGTGTATAAAACCATTTCAGAAGAGCTCAGATTTAAGTGGTTTTTAAGGCATAAACCACCAACAATGGTTAACTGTTTTTGGATTCTGAGTTCACATTAGCTCATCCTTTCTTCAAATCTTACAGTGATAATGCATAACTAGATCTTTTAGTCAATGGTTTTAAATACCACTATATAATAATCGGAAAGATTGTAGGTTGTCAAACTGACTTCATGGTTCTAGGGGTGCATAATCTCCTTCAGATTCCTGTTACCTCTCATCCAAAGCTGCACAGTTTTTCATATTTTTGTCACCTTACCTGCTTATGATTTTACATTTCATATTTAGAAGTTTTGGTTTGAGCAGAAGCCTGTTTTGCTATTAATTTTTCGTCTATAGGCGCACTGAAGGTCTTCAAACGTCCAGAGTACTTGCTCCGATTCCGAAGCAAGCTTTGCAGTTGACACAAGGATTCCCAACAAAGGTATAACTTTATTGAGTTTCTGCTTGACCTCAGTGTGGGAAAACAAGTTTGTAGTTTGGTCTTTTCTTTCCAATATTTTAACTGAAAATGCTTGGAACCTGTGTTTAGCAAGATGTACTATGCTGTGCTTTGTAAATTGGAAGATTTGCCTGAAAAAAAGGGTTTTAAATCCAAACTGGTAGTAAAGGAACGCAGCAGCCTACCCATAGTTCACGTGCTTATGGCAGACCAACCTACCCTTCATTTAACTGGAAGATACAAAAAAGAACTGCATTCTCTGAGGAACTGTTAAAAAAAGGATGTGAAAGAAGATTTCTGCAGTCTGCACCAACAAATGGCGATAATTTCTCTATGTTTGATTGACAGTTTTTTCTAACGATAAATGAGTTGTTAATGGATTGTAGCATGACATGAAAAGCTTCAGTTCCCTCTAAAATACAAGGATATTTGTGCTGTTTATGATTTTACATTCGCTATGTTCAAGCATTTATTTCACCACGTGGACTTGGCTATGTGATCGATCATCTACACCATTTGTATTTGGTCAAAACAGATTAATCATTTCTATTTGAATATGACATGTTTTTTTTATTTCTTTTCCTTCTTGGTTTGATCTGTTTTAGTAGTTCTATGTTTCCTATACATTTTAACAGGGCATCTAAAAGTTGCTACACTTGTCAAAACAATCCTGGATGTGTTTTATTGTTACTTTTAGATTTCTTAGTAACACTGCATACTCTTTGAGCTTCATTTCTTGTAAATCATAGTTTCTAACGTTTTTCTCCACATCATGTATTTGAATTTCATACCTTCTATCGACGAGAATTCTCATACAAGAATAGCATATACTTAGGGATTACTTGTTGCAATCGTTTCTTTTCTAATACTCGTCTTGTTATGGCTATGAACTTGGTTATATTGTGGGTTGCGAGGCTTAAGATTAAGGGTAGAGTTTTGGTGTGGATGTGTAAACCATTGCAAGAGTTTTGGTGTCTTTGGTAGTGTGAAACACACTTTTATGTTCAACTGTTGCTCGAACATCCTGAATTAATGTCGATTTGTTGTTTGTTTGCAGAAATGGGGAAGTGACCATATTGCTTTGGTTACTGAACTGGCCTTCAGCATCACTTCCAGCACAAGCTCTGAAGTATAGCGTTTGTGTTTAATTGTTCAGAACAAGCACTTACAGGGTTCACTGTAAAGCGCTGTGTTGCATGTTTTCATGCATGTAAAAAGAAATTATTGCATAGTCATGGAAAAATGTATATGCAGCATGTGCACCCATAGCCCATAGGAGTTGTCTTTCTGAAAGTTGTGCAACTTATAGACTAAGATTGTATGCTTATGTATACCTTAGTTCGGATAAATTAAATTTCAGGTTCCGTGGAGTTCTTAAAAGGGATTAAAATTAATAATTACTAGCTGTGTTTTTGTTTAAACGGAATTATATTAATAAAATAATAACTAGAATTTACAAACGGCTCTTCCTAGTTGAAGAGCATGATTATTATTAACTATAGAAAGATAATCTCTTCCTACCCCATCAACATAGAAATTAGTAAAATTCAGATTTAGGTAAAAAATTATATCATAAACTAAACTCTTGATTTCCTATGGTGCTGAGAACGGGTCCCCGTCCTTCAAAGAAGAGGCAAGGATTGCCGAATCCGTAAACAAGATGTTGTCTTCTTTAAACTTCCTAGCTGTAGCTTGAATTGCTCTCCCTCCAACATGTCTGAGCTTCTGCTTGTTGCCTTGAATGTAAATTCACTAACTGCTGATTCTCTCGTCTTGGATACTCCGCGTCCTCATCAAGCTAATGTGGAGTTTTGGTAGATGTTAAAACCCTCCTTCGCAGATTCCTAGCTCTGTATTGGAGATATGTCTTGGTTTCTGCTGGATTTGGCATTTCCATTCTTCTAGAAGATTTCCCACAAGACAAAAACTGATGGTTGTAAACAACTTAGACGGGGTGGTGTTCTTGTCCAGTTCTTAAACCATTTGATGAAAATGAAATCAATCTGAGTAAAGTCAAAGCCTAATGATAACGCTCTCCAAATCCTTTTCGCAGTTGGGATCTGAAGTGAGTTTCCTTCTGTATCTGAAGCTGTGTGGGCAGAGAATTCGTTAAAATTTCCCAAAAGGAAATTTGCAGCTTCTGTGGGAGTTTCAAGCTCCGGAATTTACTCTCAGAATTGGCATAATTTTGTGGCTGAGGATACAGAGCAGTTGAGGAAAGATTCATTGCAATGTGATAACCCTTTTTCACCTTAAATTTGCCATCTGTACTCAGCTTCCATACAACTTGGTCTCTCCCTGTAGTGCATGGACCCATCTCTAATAATTATCCAATGACTTGTCTCTAATATTTTTTTCAAAGATCTATCTCTAATATTTTTCTAGGGATTTTTCTTCAATTTTTTCCAATCATTTCCCCTCCAAGTGCAATATGTAATTTTTTAAAAATATATTTAAAATTTAGAAATTAAAAAAAATCAATATGATCATCGTATTGAAAATTATAAACATCAAATAAAACTAGCAAAATATCAACTTAAAATTATAAATCATCAACTAAAAATTGCAGTAAAAATATATGAAAAGTCAAATAAAATATCAACAAAAAATTGAAAAACATCTATTACAACTAACAAAACATCAACTAAAAATCATAAACATCACAAATTGAAAATCATAAAACATCAACAAAGCTTAAGTTATCAAAAAAATTAAAAAATTACAAATATCAACATATGTCACCCAAAAAGTTACAAACATCAACTTTTATCACCTAAATCTCACCCAGAAAAATTTAAACATCAACATGAGAAAAAAACACTACAAACATTAACCTATATCACCAAAAAAAACTGCAAATTAACATCAACTTATATCAAATAAATCCCATCCAAAAAAAAAATTGAAAAACATCAGTATGAAAGGGGAAACAAAGCTATAAATATCAACCAAAAAGTTACTAAACCTCAAGAGTATAAAATTTTCAAAACAAAGTTTTGGTGGGAATCAAACCCAGATCTCTCATTTCAAAATCTAGAGTATTAACCACAACACCAGAGAACCATTATTGAACTTGCTCACACTGAAAAAAAAAATAAACTTCAGCATGTCTTTGGAAAAACATAACATCATCACATCATAATAACATCATCATCGCAAAATAAAAAAAATCATGGATTCAGAAACTCATAGGAGCAAAGGTTTATCGCGGAGCCAAGGCTTTCCCGCAGATCAGAGATTTTCGGCGACGTGGAGTTCACGCACCGACGAAAATTAAAAGAAGTGTATGTGAACTGCACGCTTCATGCATCGTCCCCAATTTGTCGCGGGTGCATCTGACGTGCCTTCTTCTTCTTCGACCCGTTTCTCCTTCTATTGCATTCCTATTCCAGATTATCTCACTCCGCCACGTGGTTTCTCCTCACTATACTGCACCTCGCCCTTAGGCTGGGACACGGAAAATTGCAGAGGCCGAATCGCCGCAAATCGCAGAGGCGCGACACGACAGAGCGATCGATGAGTTCGCTGGAGTCGTCATCAAAGCCGAAAATTGCCGCGATCTAGGATGCACTTCGCCAAGTCAATGCCGCTGCAAGCTCAACTCCAGCGCATCGTAGGACCTCAACTATGGCAGAGAAGAACCGTCTTTCGAATCCGATGGTTTTACGACAGAGAATCAGGGTGGAGGCGGTCGGAAAACGGAAAAGAACGGTGGAGACGATGAAAATTCGGCAGATAGAGAAGATCGACCGAGATCGACGAAAAATCAGCAAAATTTTGGCGGTATGCGGCGGTTTTCGGTGATCGACAACGACAATTTCAAAAAGAAAAAAAGAAAAAGAAATAAATATCTGAAATGTGATATATATGGATCAGAATTTCCTATATTTACAATAAAACTCCTCAACCTTTTCAGATTAGTTTTAAAAAAATCCTACCCCAATTGAAACTTACAGTATTTACATAATAAACCCTGAATTAAAGTTTAGCCTACCTAAAACAAGGTTTTGTGTCACATCTTTCACATTTTAATACTACATAATATCAAGAATCTCAAAAAAATAAAATTAAAAATTCACTGCAACTAGCATACTCACTCCGTTTCGTTGAATATGACGTCATATGTTTAGATTCTTAGATTTAGTTGAATGAAATGAGTGGATAAAATTGAATTTAGAAAGGAAAAGTAGAATGAGTAGATAAAATTGAAAGAATCTTACCATAAAAGAAAATTGTGCCAAATTTATAAAGGAAAAATAATAATGTCACGTCTAATGAAAAGAGGGAGTATGAAAAACACCCGCGGGTGTACCCCAGTGGTTGGGACAGAGGTGGAAATTTGAGGAGATCCAGGTTCGATACTCGGCCGCCAC